>LQRL01070031.1:6393-17261 GCA_001703475.1 Hydroides elegans
GGGGGCAGTCGTAGTGTCCTAGAGGGGGGTTGTGTCATGGGGTGACCGCCGGGGGTAACCGCCGGGGGTAACCGCCGGCAGAGGGGTAAATGTCCTGTTTTCGTAAATACACGCATGCTTAATTTATTGGTGTCAAACTGTCTTTTCACCACTACTTATGCTGATGATCTAGCGGGAGTAACCGTCAGTGGGGGGGTCGAGACTGGGGTGATGTGTTTGTAAGACCAAGTTTCACTAAACTCTTATTTCTTACCTACTCAAATATATTATATTATATTAACACGAATGCTAAATCAATTAAGGTAGAACTGTAATTTCTCCACTACTTATATAAATGATCAATGATATTACCTGGTATCCTCGGAGGATGAAATTTATGACTCATCCGTCTTTTTGTTCGAATCCTCTGGTTCGATGTTGAAGTTACTTTCAGTGCTGAAACATAGTATTCAGCAAATGAGTAATTTTGACGAGGTGTATCATGAAATACTAATAGATTTTGATTACGATTTGGTGTAAGGTTTTAGTAAGACTGGAAGCATTTTTGCTATTATATTTTATGAAACTTCGTCTCGTTTGACCTAATGGATAGGGGTACTAGACACACGATTCTCATTGTCGCTCTACTCATAGTCATGAATGTTGACCACTATGGCAAATATATTGATGTCATGAGTCAACCTATGCAAGAAAATGATTTGAATATGATTGTTTATAAAAAATAGTTACCATTATCATTATAATCATTTAATTATAATTTTTGTGTAATATGATCAAGATTACCTTGCATCTTCCATGAATGGTGCGAGGAAGGCCAATGCGCTGCTATATTCCCATTCATCAAGTGGCATTGGCTCTAACCCTTTTCCACTCTTGGGCTTGGAATCCGCTTTCAGCTTTCGAAATCTATCCTCTAGATTTTCAAACTTGGCTTGAGCGATTTCACCTGACAAAACAAATAGGTTGAAAACTATTGAGATTTCTTTTTTAAGGTTTCCCATTTTATATTCTTACAACTTTTTTTCTTTTTTATTATGTTTTTATTATTTTCTTAAATAATTACGTAGACAAGATACTTGACACCACAACACATTCATTCACACTTTCACACGACGTAAAAACAGGACGTCGCATAAACATTATGCTGGATGTGGCAACATCCAAAGGTCATATAATGACAAACCTCTATACATAACGCATATGCATATATTCATGTATGTCTTAAATGTATCGTATCATAATTAAAGTTCTATATAAAAGTTTATGTGTAAAGAAAGAAAATGTATTATTATTATATATCAGTTTAGTATTTATTATTGATAGAGTTAAAAATTAATATAATCTTAAGCGAAAATTAATTTCACAAAAAATATAAGAATATGACAACTTGCATAAAAGAGTTCGTATGTTATCTATATATTACAAATTTTAGTAATACAAATATTACGTAACGTTATGCTTTCTCAATCTCTTCTGAGTATATGAAACATTTACATCACTGTTGATACGAATTTATTCATTCCTGTAATGTAAATAAACATATTACATGCCATTCCTTCAATTTCATTCGTTTTGCAATATTTTCTAATATGTTTGAAGTTAATGTTCTGTTCATATATGACCAAGCATCATACATAGCCGGATAATATTGAACAAATTCTATCAATTTGAAATTTTCAGATTTAGATAATCTCTTGAATGTTGCCATTTTCACAGCGTTCAACATGCAGGATGCATGGAAGTGAATCTTCACTGTGATACAATATTGATAAACAGTGTCAAGAATAAGATATAGCAATAGACTATAACATTGAAAACAAAGGGGTCAATGTAGCCTCTTTCTTTGTTTATTTTTCAGTAGATTCTATTATATGCAATGTGTTCTTGCACTGATAGTAACAAGTGTTTTTAAATAATTGGTCTGGTTCTATTGTTAAAAGCATGAATTGATATTGTGTCTTAAATTGAGTGCAATTACATATTCAACACTTTCCATTAGAATCCATACATAAATAAGACTTTATATCTTTTGGACTAAGATTGTACCGAGATTATATATATTTTAATAAATATTTCAATTGTATATTTCATTGTTAAATTGTGAGATTACCGGAGAAAACGCAGAAAACGCACAACTTTTAACATTTCGTGTTTGTTTATTGCTCTATTCTATACCAATTAATTTTTGAACTCCCTTGCCGCTAAACCCCGATGAACAGATTCTGCAAAAACGCAATGCCGCTACGCCGCAGAGCTTATTATATTTTATACCAAATAATGTGGCCTGCGGCGAATTTGCCGCTGCCCGATGACTGTACCTGATTACACAAAATTCATTTATCTAAACATGTTTAATTCTAGTTCCAGATTGGTTTAAATCAAATCTCTTTTATATTCGTCTATCTAAAAATGTCACATGATTTTGAAATCAAAATGCGAGACAAAATAAAACCCTGTTAAGGTTCGGTCAGCGGGGACTTGGCGTCTGCGTCTGCGGCATTGGATTGGTATCAAATATGATAAACGCAGCGGAATTCAAATTTGACGCAGGCCCCACATCTTGCGAAAAGTGTTAAGCGGGGATTTCGAGTCTGCGGGATTTTAAATTAAATGGTATGAATTAGAGAAATAAACAAACACTTTAAAGGATTGTCTCTGCGTCAGCGTCTGCGGTTTTGGCGTCAGCGGTATATCCTAGGAAGTTTGCACACTTTTTTTGCACAATTTTTACTTTATTCAATCAACCCCTTTCTTTGCTCAAATGTATAATGTTTCCAATGTTTTTATTACATATCCTATAAAAAGTTATTCAACTGTGGAATTTTAAGATAGAGTTCAATGGGAGCATGGGAGACGCCCAGTGATTGAAAACATATTTCTTAGTCATAAACCTAAGGTTTAAAATTCCCTTTTTTCAACGAAGGCGCTTCAAACTCATGTGTTGTTAACACAACAGTTAATAAGTGGACACTTAGTTAAAATAAATAATAATCAGTTTGCACAGTAAGATGGGAGGGCATAATGAATAATCCATAAAAAACAATGTTGCCTGCATTAACATAGCAGAAACTGGGGAAATAAGTGCATTTTTCAAATGATTTTTCTCTTAAACGTGAAAAATTGGAATGATGCCCACAATAGATATTTTTACAAATTATATAAAGATGTGTTTTAAAGAGTTATCTTACAGATTGACCAACCAATACACCGGTTCCTTCTATAGATTTTTATCGACTCGCTATTTAAATTACATTGGTCCAATGTTTGTTATGCTTTCTAATGGTAAAATGGTGATATTTTACGTTGGCTTCACTACATATAGCATTGAATAATCAACTAAACATTAAAACTATGTATAATTTGTTTCACTGTTGCGATCAGAATACAGCTTAACGATTGATATCTAAAGATAGCGTTAATGTATATTGTTCTATCATTCAAATTTAAATTATGGTGGTTTGTTTTTATTTACCGTTATATTTGTTAGAAAACATTGCGGCAAATCTTTTTATATATATATATATTCACTGTCATCAATTAAATTCTAAAAATCATCAACATAGTTTTAAATGAAAACAAAGTATTGTCCATTTGCCGCAAAGCAATCGGATCAATTTTAACCTTTGATATGAATTATGTGCTCTCTTGGCTAATCCCTATTCAAATTTAAATGAAGTATGATCTCCTTTGAACCGTTTGACTTACCCATTGCAGTGTCGATTCAATTTAAAATAAATTTAGCTCATTACGCGTTATTTATTATTGCTACAAGTTCAAATACAAAATGTTTCGGTGTAATTATCCATGTTCTTTTATTTAGAAGTGACCTCGATATTAATAACTAAAATAATATAATAATTGTTTAACATATTCTTAAATACCTTTCGTAAAATAATATTTTTGTTCAAAAGTTTTTTGATAAAAAAGAATATCTTCATATTACAATTTAACTTATTCACTTTACTTTATTCTGTATTTTAATATAACCTGTTAAAACACTCCAATGTTCATTCGGATCTCATTCCTTAAACAAAGCACCACTATAACATCGTATTAATCCCCTTGAAATATTGTAAATTCCAGGCATTTTCATCTTTAAATATCTCATAAACTATAGATGGAACCGGTATATGCCTTTTTTAGATATTACGTTTGATATATCATTAACCTTAGAATAATTTTCAAAAACTTCTATAGTGGGCAAGTTTGTTAAATATGTGATTTAACTTAACATTAAATACATTGTCTCTTATGGCGATTGAGCATTCCCGCTGTCGTCATCATTAAACATAAACACTTATTGTGTGCGTTATGCTGAATAACTAAGTGTCCATATTTTGACGGGAATTAACTGCTGTGTGTTAAACCCGGTAGTCCGACCAAACAAAAACTATTTATCTAGATTTCATTCATTTCATAGAATCTATTTTACATCGAATAAGAATCTAGACTTCTAAAGACATGTCCATATTGAAAGCTTTTTCGATTTGACCAAACAAATCCTATCTTTCAGTGACCTGAAGGATTGTTATTGATATAATATGCCATAGACTCTAAGATAATCTATACACATATATGGTAGTATTTTAATGTGATACTGTTTTGTTTATTGATATTGTCTATTGAAATATTTCCTTTGTCAAGATTCATTTTCATGTTTGACTTTACATGCATATTATCTAATTAGAACATGGCAAAATTTAGTTCATGCAAAAATAAAAATGATCGGGATGATTCAAGAATAATCTGCTGAAGACGCTAAGACATGTATAGTCTCTATTATAACCAATAACTAAACTGAATTTTAAATGGATTGAATTGAATCGATTCTATGTTAAATAATTAGAAAAAAAACGAAATACATCAAAATGTAAGGAATAAATGGTATTTCACGTATCGAACAAATTACTTCTTGTAATTAAGAACTTTATCTTGGAAATCATATATAAGTAACGGTCAATGACTATCTCTACTACAAATCGCAAACATATTCCGCTGGCCGTTGAACAGTCATTCCGCTTGTGACGCTGACGCTTAAAACCAGCTGACCGCACCTTTATGGTGTGTTCAGCGGGACTTTGCGTCTGCGTCTGTGGAATTTAAGTTAGTATAAAACATAGTAAGTCCTGTGGAAATAATACCTCCGGGGATACCATGTTTTATACTAATTTAAATTCCGCAGACGCAAAGTCCCACTGAACGCACCATTAATTGCGAAATATTTAGAAATGTCAGGAAAACACGTACATTATAATACTGACACAATTAGAAGTGCTACGTTTCTTTAACTTGAATTCTATTTGTTATATCTAATATGTATGCCACAATTTTGTAGATTGATTTTCCCACGATCGTAATGACTTGATAACCATCTGTTACTAACATGCATTTTATTGTAAATAAGAACACTCGAGAAGTTTAATAAATACGCGTATTTATGGTTAATTAGAACTTTTCGAGGTACAACCCCGCCCTGTTTGGCACTGTTATAAAAAACAACTATATGTTGTTGTAGTTAGAATTCATGGCGAACGATATATAACTATATATTATAAGGTAATTATCTAAAAACCGGGGATGTATGAATATCATTGGCTGATAAATATTTTGGCAGACTCTTTTATTCAAAGAAATAGTACACTTGCAAAATATCAATTATTCATGGATATATATCACTTAACATGTTTATTTCATATTTCAATTAATATACTTTCTACTTTATTTTTAAAGTTCTGTAATAGTTATTTTTGTATTATTTTGAGTGCAAAGGCAGGAAACACCCAGTGATTTCTTCAATTAAAGTTTAAATGAAGCATCAGTTACCTTTTACTTTGATTTCTTAGGGAAAAACACACATACCGTGATTACCAGTGTATGACCCGTTGGCTATACACCGATTTAACATACGAATCACCTAGGTGCTTGTTATACAAAGGTGTGTCTAATACAAATATTTCGAAAACAGTAACCGTTGAATTTTGTATGTTCATGGGTAATATGGTCACATTTTGTTATGATTAATTTATATGACACCGATTTTATTTTTTAATTTGAGCATTGCTATGTCTTTAATGGTTTTATTGTGCAAGAATAATGAATAATTACTATCAATATGTACAAAGCCTTTGTATGGGGTTAAATGGTAAAATATAGAAGTTACAGAAAAGGAAATATTTAGTATGTGAGTTATACACCGACGCAGGCTTAACGTCGTATTTCAAAACATAAATCTTTATTTTCTTGGGGTGTCTGTTATACAATGATGCGGGTTATACACCTGTAATTAAGGTACTAAACACGCGTAATAATAGTTAATGAAAATACTAATCGGGAACTGCTGTATTGAGGCCCTGGGCTTCTATTCGAATGTAAGCCCTTTTGCCCAATGAAATTTGAATTATAACAGAAGCCCATGGGCTTGTAAATGGATGGATGGGCTTCTATTTGGATGTGATTTTGTACTTGTATTCTTTTACAAAACACTTTAAAACGTTTCATAATTGGGATAGTCATTGTTTTATTCGCAGGATATGCAATAAAAATGCTATTTTCTTCCACGCCTCCAACTTTGAGAACGCAATCTTGATTTCACAAAAAAAGCAAGAAATTTCATACCTATTAACCTGGCGAAGTGGGGATTTATAACATTTAATCCACATCTAAAAATGTTTTTTTTTCCAACATCAAAAAAGGATATATAAGCCCATGGGCTTCCATTCGAATGTAACATCCGAATACAACCCCATGGGCTTAATTTCGGGTGGGCTTCAATACAGTAGTTTCTGGTATGTTTACTATCCCAGTCAACATGCTAGCTAACACCATACTAGACGCTAGCTAGCCCTAAACTAGAATTTTCTGGCCTGAAAATTCTAGCTAGAATTAGCTAGCACAGCACTAATGTAAGCTAGTACTAGTGTGCTCCTAGCCAGTGACTAGACAGAACATATCGTGAAGAATTAGCTAATGCTTTATTAGTATACACTAGCTACTCCTTCACTAACGTAAACTAGTATTAGTTAACAGCTAGCTAGCTACTAGTTAAGCGTAATTTTTCCCATAATTTTCTAACTTTTAATGTGCAAATTCAAGCAATTTTTTTTCACTTGTAGTTTTCCATAATATGAGCGATAATAACAGAAACTCGTATAATACTGAAAATATTTTGATGGCAACTTACATATACTTGCATGATATACTTATGAATATGTCATAATGTTTATTTAATAAAAACAGTTTATTTCAATATCCATAAATTCAAAAATAATTTTTCAATTGTTATCTCCTTGAGTTAGTTTCGGCAGTTGAAATCTATCCCTGTATTCTTTTGGGTGAATACGGGGTAAGTAAAACTATACAGCTGAAACTGTATAGTGGTGTGAGAAAATGGCGGTGCTTGAGATCAAAGGGGCGTGTACGGAACTCTTTTGAATCTAAAGGTTATTCCGATTAAGGATTTTATTTCAAATGAAACAACTCAACAGCTATCCATTGCTATATAGAACACACCCAAGAAAAATCGTTTAAAGCCATAGCATTTTTCTGGTGAAATGACAAAAATACGGGACCCGGATTCAAAGACCATCTTCACATTCAAGGCATCGAATAGCGTCAGTGAAGCCACTAATCGATGTATTTTGGAATAAATGGTACCAACGTACTCAGAAAAGTATTCTTCATCACATAGAACAAGAAAAGTTACAAGTTATTCACATTTCGGAAAAAAAATTCAAATACACAAAAAAGTCGAGTCGCACAACCCAATATCATTTTCACTAAAGATCCGTGTTCTCGATAGCTACGATGTCTTTCCCCTTTCTCACTGTTTATGCATCTAAACTGACTTTTTTGTGCTGAATTCGAATCTGTTATTTGTTTTTCTCTACGATTTGTAGATAAAAATTGCGAGTTGTATTCCGAAACCCAAGTTTCCAACTTTTTCGCAGATTCTCATTTTCAGGTTTGAGTTAGGTGCTGTGAAGCCAATAATCGATGCATATTGGATTAAATGGTACCAACATACCCAGTAAAGTATTCTTAATTACATAAAAAGAGAAAAGTTACAAGTTATTCACATTTCGGAAAGAAATATTTCAAATACACCAAAAAGTCGAGTAGACCAACCCTAATTAACTTTCACTAAAGATCCGTTGTTCTCGATGCTACGATGTCTTTCCCCTTTCTAACTGTTTATGCAGCTAGACTGACTTTTTTTGTGTTGAATTAGAATATGTTATTAGTTTTTCTCTACGATTTGTAGATAACAAATGCGAGTTGTATTCCGAAACCCACATTTCCAATTTTTTCGATGATTCTCAATTCCAGGCCTGATTTACCAGCTGTGAAGCCAATAATTGATGCATTTTGTAATAAGTGGTACCAACGTACTCAGAAAAGTAATCTGCATCCAATGAAACATGAAAAATCACAAGTTATTCAACTTTCGGGGAAAAAATATTTCAAATACACAAAAAAGTCAGGTCACTTTCACTAAAGATACATTGATATCGATGCTACGATGTCTTTCAAGTTTCTCACTGTTTATGCATCTAGACTGACTTTTTTGTGGTGATTTCGAATCTGATATTAGTTTTTCTCTACGTTTTTTCCATAGAAAATGCCAGTCGGAATCCAAATCCACCTTTCAAACCCTTCCCAGATCATTTCAAATCCAGGCAGATTTTTGCTGCAGTTGAGCCAATATTCGGTGTATATAGGAAAAAATAGTAACAAAATACTCTTAAAAGTTAATTACATTCTATGCAATTCAAGAAAACATAAGTTAATAATATAAAGAACTTCATAAATGGACTGATTTAATTTCCAAATGAGTAAAAAAACCGGGAGCCTTGATGTAATGTTTCGGTAATATGGTGGTTGTATTGATTAGTCGGTGCTGCTTTCTGATTGGTTCAATTATCGTCTGTTTAAACTGAGCGTCGATTTTGGATACTTTTGAAAGCCTCAGAGAAGTAAGTTTTTATGTTTATTGTTCATATCTTGCATTATTTTAATTATTTATTGCGATCACAGATAGACTTCTTGTTATAGATCAGTTTAAGCTTGAATTGAAGAATCGATGGCCAAACAATTAGGTGATATTCGACGATATCGTCTCGGCCTCTGCATTCGTGGAGGGAAGCCACACATATATCTAATAATCTTTTATTGATCGTAGAGACATGAGAAAAGAACTGAAATAAATGGTCTTTGCGTAGATGTGCCTTATGACACTTAAGCCCATCCTTGTCTTATTATGTTTTTTTTACCTTTATAGAACCATGGATTTCCGCAACACCATGAACAATCCAATAAGCTTACAGTGCGGCTGCAGTAGCATGGCATTTCAAATACTCCTTGTAAGACACCCAGATTCCCGAAATAGCCAGACAACTCTGGAAACTCTGCGTGTTTTTAGACTCTGCCCGGCGCATGTTAATGATAGACCCAACTTTGTCATTGAATCTGTCGCAATGCAATGGATTTCGAGGCAAATATCACCTTCTCCTGGTCATCCACAATAGGAAAACCTAGTTATTTAGTGGTTGAACATATCTATAACGTGCTATTCATTTTTTATCAGGAGCGAGAACAACAGCCAGAATCAACAATAGCAGCGTGACGCCGCATGACCGTTTCAAGCCTTAATTGCATTGCCGAAGAGACAGTGAACCAATAAAGGAAAAGCAAGTCGAGTACGTCCACGCCATCAACGACATACAGCGAAAGTTAAGGTAGGTATTAAATTACCTACGGCACATGAAGTATCCTCTTTTCTCTCTTTTTGGTTGTGTTTATTCCAATATAAATATCTCAAATATATATCTTGATCTCTGTGAGGGTTGTAACTATATACAAAAGACATACAAGGTATTACATTACAAGATTTTATGATAAAGTTAAACGAAATGCCAGGGATTAGCAAGTACTTAGTATGTGTTGTCATTAATATTTCATACCAATTAACTTGGCTCGATCGATTCTTTAGTAAAGCAAAGCGTTTAAGTATTTTATTAAGTAACTACGGTGGTCAGATCAGCCTCGTAGTGTAAAGTCATATTCGTATTTGAATGGACATTGTCGGTAAAGTTGGGAGAGTTATTAACAATGAAATACCGACATACGCGAATGCGTGTTGGATGTCACATAGACCCAGAAATGCTTGGTATACGGAGTGACAGAGTGCCAAAAAGGTTGTAAAAAAATATGTGGTATCGTGAACGGGGGTCACCATACATATATATTCTATATTCATGCCTCGTCGCGCTCTTGCTTCAAGGTGGACAAATCACTGCGAATTAGGCCCTTGATCAAATCCTGCTCCGAACCTTTTTCCTTAACTATTCCGAACCAAGTTAACCCCATGGTTTTGCTGATCCTCCCGTGATTTTCACAACTCTTCAATTTCGAAAATGCGGATGGCCTTCCTTGTTTGTTTCAAAATGTACATACAAGTCACGCTTGACTGAAACCGAACAATTAAAAAACGAAAACTGCTTAGATAGAATCCTTGAAATAATATACTTACCAATTAAAACTAACGCGGTCGGGCAAGGATTTTACTTGCACTGTAGCCAAGCCCTCCTTTTTTTCGTTCCGGTTGGACATCTATCTGTCTCTATCTCTCGACAACGAACTATTCGTATTGATTCTAACCTTCTACAAGTCAGGGAGCTGCGCCTACTCGAGTCGTACGTACGCGATCGTTCTTACAGACGCTGCCTCCTCTGGAATGCCTTTAATATTGGCCTCGCGACTTAAAATGTGTATAAATGTGTATATTCAGCATTTATCCTTACGTCGTCACTTCCACTCCCATCCAACCTTGTCTGGCCTTCTTACGGATTTACGTGTTTCCAAAATCGATG
>LQRL01070037.1:0-18150 GCA_001703475.1 Hydroides elegans
TGACGAGGCACGACTTCAGACCTTGGTTTATGCGTGTATAAAATTTGAAAACTCTAGCTCAACTCCTTCATCCCAAACTCGCGTGGACAAAGTACCCTATCTCAAGCGGGACAGACGGACAGACGGACAGACAGACGGACGGACGGACAGACGGACAAGCTCAACCCTATATCCCCTCGTTTTCACGGGGGATAATTATTTGGTCGAGTTATACAAAAGAATGAGCAAAACAAAAATGTTTTTTTGTTTATTACAGAGCGAGATTAACTTCAAGTCTAAGATCTCAACGTTACACACGATAGAAAAAAAATCGTCTTGTAACAAAACATATCTCCATTTTCATTTTTCATTGATTTTCAATTTAAATTTAATGTAAAATCGTTTTTGTTACGTAACGCAGATCACAGGCTGTGGCGATGGGCATCTATTCTTGGGCTCCCGACTCGGAAATTCACTACTTCTGAAATATACTGAGAAGGCCAGTGCAATAAATCTTGGTGGTAAGAGCTCAGAATATTATTTAGAAAAAAAAATACTTATATACTGTGAGTAAAAACTGATAATTCATCAAATACATGTTCACTTAATTATTGACCCATATATGATATCTTATAAAAAAATCTTATTTGTACATCAAACATTCGTTGAAAGATATCTCCTGTTTAAAAAAAAAGGAAAAAATAAATAATAACACTGGATGAACGCCAAGAAACTTGTAATACATATCTTGATTTTAAAAACGGTTATATTTTGTTTGCATTTAGATGAGGAAGAGAAAAAAGAGAAGACTGACGAGCCACCGGCAAAGCGTCAGAAAAAGGACAATTTGAGTGACTGGATGGGTAAGTTAGTTATGAATTTAGGAAATTGCATACATGTATAAAATAGTACCAGTCTATATTGCTTTAGTATGTTTATAGTATGCTATGTTTCTATGGTTTTATAAAATTACATAACAGCAAATATGTATATATATTTCAAATGTTTATAAATTTTGGCCGTCTCGTTTTTACAGCGAGCGATATATCAACGCTTGATGACCTTGACGAGCTGGAGGTCTATGGCAAAGACACGGCCCGTGACGTCGGCAGCCAGGTCACGCAATACGCATTTGAAGTCTGTGATAGCATCATCAATATAGGTGAGGGCATACATGTGTACTTGAAGAATAGTTTGATTAAGGCAATGCACAAATTCAAATCGAATTGTGACATATGTTATAAGTGTGGTTCATAGAATGACTAAATAATCTATTCAGTAATGTTCTTTAAACATATTTATACCTTAAATGAACCTAATATAACGTTGAGTTATAGATTGAGTAATTCTGTTTTGATCTGTTGTAAGATACAACAAAATTATGTACCTTATCCAAACATCAAAATTGCTTGGATTTAAATTTAGGTCCATGTGGGCAATGCATAATGGGTGAGCCGGCATTCTTGTCTGAAGAATTCGGTCACTCGATCGACCCCGATTTGGAATTGGTGACGACGTCAGGTTGCGGCAAAAACGGCGCACTGTCTGTTCTTCAGGTAAGAATGCGCAGAAATAGGCGGATGGTCAACACCATATATTGTTATTTTCAATTGCTGATGTCATATATGAAGGGGACTTCACGACCAAATAATGTGTTCCTCTCTTGTGCAAGCTATAAAATATTACATATAAAAATGCATGCCAAAAGGGGAACACCTTTACAAGCTATAACTCGTGAAACACCCTTCATATATACCAACTGACAATGCTTAATACTACCTAGGCGGTTTTAATATCAGTAATACTGCAATAAAAGATAAGTACTAATATGATTTACGTACTTGGATTATTAACGATGATTGTAAGTGTTTCACAAATTATCCTCACTGAAACATATACCATTTACACAAGTAAATGCGTCTTGTAGAGAAGCATCCGACCTCAAGTGGTGACGACGTTCGAGTTGCCCGGATGCACGGACATGTGGACGGTGCGCAGCATGGAGGAGAAGACGGACAAAGACAAGGATGCCACCGAGGTAGCAAATGACGCTGAAAAGGTTGGTACTCATTTGAAAAGGAATGTAAAATAAAAACGGAGGGGCATATAATAAGGCATGAAACATAAATGAATAAATATATATTCTTGATCAAAATGGCTTTATTGTTATTATTTTGTACAATCAAGTACGAGACACGATTGATTATAAGTTAATTAATTCTTTTAACCGAGTATATTAATTAAGAATAATGCAATAAAATTAGTCTGGTTCAGAGACAAAAAATAAATGTATCATTATTTTTCAGACGGAGCAGGTGGAGAACGGACACTCCTTCCTCATTCTCAGTCGAGATGATAGCTCCATGATCCTCAAAACAGGTGCGTTGTCGTCAAGTCTTCAATGTCGATTTCTCGAACTGTGAATGAAAATCGATATAAAACTATTGCTTCAAATCTACTTTTGATTAAACTTCTGTGTCATATTTGCCTTTTACTGTGTATATGCCTTTCTGTCAAGCTATACGAATATATGTTCTTAAAATCTATCATTTGGTTTTCTAGGTCAGGAAATCATGGAACTGGACCAGAGCGGCTTCGACACCCAAGCGCCAACCGTATTCGCCGGAAACGTAGGCGACTACATCATCCAGGTCACAAAGCACAGTGCTCGACTCATGCAAGGCGTCACCCTGTTGCAAGAGCTGCCCCTCGAGGTCTCGCCCGTACTCAGCTGCTCCGTGGCTGATCCCTATGTGCTGGTGACCTATGAGAATGGGCATACGTCCTTGCTGACCTTGCAGGTGGATTCGCTTGGAGGGGCAACGCTGCTGCATTCTAAGCCCGAGCTGCAGCATGTGAGTGAATTTGGATCATTGGAATACATAACGCGAACTTTTAACAAACTTAAGCATACTTAACTATTGTTTGGCTTCAGGTCGCTTTTTTTCGGGAATGGTGATAAAGGATAAAACTAAAAATGGCATACATGTTATTGAGTTGGTATCTTTCTGCGTAAATGTTTAGTAATCTGGTTCTTTGTTTATTGTTTAAAACCCTAAATTGTATATTACCCTATTGTCTTGATTGCCCTACAGACATCCAAAGTAGTCGCCATGTGTGCCTACAAAGACGTTTCGGGCATATTCAACACCTCTACACAAACTGACCCCACATCATCATCCACTGCCAACCCAAGCCAAGCAGCCACCTCGCTCTTCAACCAAGCCCCGGCCTCAACCTCTTTCAGCATGGAACAGGACATGGACTCGATTGATGATGAGGATGAGTTACTCTATGGAGACTCAGCACCCATTACCATGCCAACGCCTACGCCAACGGTTGGCACGGAGACGGAGGGGTCGAAAGGAGGGCCGAGTGGTGCTGTCGGTCAAGGGGGAGATGATGAAGTTATGCCGTGCTATTTGGCGGTGTTGGCAACCGAGATTGGAGAACTCGAGGTCAGTTGGTTCATATGGTGGTATTGTTGAGATGCAGAAATATGATTAAAAAATGATTTAGCATAATGAATAAATTAAAATCAAGAAGCATAGTCATAATTTGAAAATAGTACATATTAACGTTGAATTAAACATCATAATGTTTCTGCTGTAGATGTATACGCTGCCCGAATTCAAGTTGGTTTATCTGGTCAAGAATTTTGCTTTGGCCCCCATGCTACTAGTCAACTGCCTCTGTAACGAAGAAGAAGCTATGCCCAAAACAAGGCAACGATTGATATAATATTTATATTATTTGGTTCAAGCAACATTCATGTTTTAAATTGAAAAAAAAGAGGTAAAGTTTTTAAAAACGAAAATTTAATGTTATCTATACCAACCATATGTTCAAAGCTTTCACAGTTGTGATATAATCTATTTTGAATGAGAATGTATTAACATACTGTTGACAATTTTATTTATGTGTTTCTTGTATGTTTCAGCATGTACGCCGTGCGAGAACTTTTATTGATTGGGCTGGGCTACAAGCAATCGAGGCCCTACCTCATGGTGTGTGTTTCTAACGTATTCAAATGTTACAAAAAGAACAACAATAACAAATCGATGTGCTAAGAGAAGTAGTGTAGCTGTTAACTTAAATGAATCGAATTCGATATTCGATTCAGTTTCCGCTTATCTAACTGCTTATTCTTTGTTCATGTAATAGGCCCGAATCAACGAAGACATTGTCATGTATGAGATATTTGGTCACCATGGCGACACACCCGACGCTGAATACTTGAAACTACGCATGCGCAAAATCAACCACGGTCTTATTGTCAAGGAGAAAAAAGGCGCTAGAGGTATTTAACAGTTTGCTTCTTTTACGTTCTGTGTGTGATTGACTAAGAAGTTTTCACATGCAACGAACTTTTTTCGTTCGTATGTCACTTTTCAGTGACAAATTCTGAATCCTTTAAACACAGCTTTTGCCATTGATTTCTTAAACTTACATTTGAATTTATCAATGTTAATTTATGCGTATACATGAATTTGGCTTGTTTAGTGGCGAGGAGCAAGAAGGCCGAAATGGACCTCGAGGTGCAGGAACAGCGCTTCGACAAAATCAAGTGGCTGCGACCTTTCAATGATGTCTCAACCTATTCAGGGGTATGTCATTTTGCGCAGAAGTTGGGAGGTGGGGCGTTGTTCACGGTGTAAAGAGGTTTATATTTCTCAACGTAGTTTTTATGGAACTTCCAATTTAATCGTATTTATTTTACTCTTTATTTATTGATGCATTTGAAAAAAATGTTGAAATTGGTAGATGTTATGTGTGGTTGCTTTGTAGGTATTCATATGCGGTCCCTACCCTCATTGGGTATTTATGACCAATCGCGGTTCACTGCAGATTCATCCAATGGGAATCGACGGATTCGTCACATGCTTTGCGCCATTCCATAACGTCAACTGTCCAAAAGGATTCCTTTACTTTAACAGAAAGGTAATCCATATAAAACGTATTCACATTTTACTTATAAATCAAGGCTTAGTCATATATACATCTCTTTCAGTCTCGATCAATAATGATAATAATAATAAAAGAGATTTAACGTGCCAGTTTCTAAAACAATATTCACCGACACTTACATAAAGCTAACGATTAGACTGAAACACAAAGACTTAAGATACGAAAACACTACATGAGGACATTACATAATATGACCGATACTAAGAAGCATAAAAGAGAGCTTAATGAAGACATTACAGAACTGGACTAGAACATTATGGCACTGATGATTGCACATTTTAAAACATTAGCTGAACTAAGAAGCTATACAAAGACATTACATGACAAATAACAGACTTTGAAGCTAACTAAAGGACATTACATAAAGTGGAAAAATTGATAAATTTAAAAGCACATTAAATAGCTAGAGCGGCAACTTGAAAACCGTATTATATGTTGTATGCAATTCTAAAAAGGTGCGTTTTGAGATTCTTCCTAAAAGCTTTGAAATTGAGTTCAGTTCGCAGTTTGTCGGGAAGGTTATTCCATAGGCGAGGTGCAGCAACCGAAAATGACCTGTCCCCATACATCTTCGTTCTTGATTTAGGGATCGTAAGATAGAATTTGGAAGACGAACGAAGAGTTCTCTCTGATTTTTGATGTTCTATTAAGTCTTTGAGGTAGTCTGGCGCATGTCCATGCACAACTTGAAATGTAAGACACAACATTTTGAACTCAATTCGTGACGCTACAGGTAGCCAGTGTAAGGACATGAGAACCGGTGTTATGTGATCATATTTCCTCGCTCCTGTTACAATTCGGGCCGCAATATTTTGAATATTTTGAAGTTTGTTTATCATGTTTTTGGGTAGACCAAACAAAAGAGCGTTCGCATAATCGAGTCTTGATGAAATAAGGGCATGAACAAGTTTCTCACATGAATCTTTGGTGATGAAACGGCGTATAATTCTAATACTCCTCAGGTGGAATAGGAAGGATTTGCATCTGCTGTTGATCTCTGCGGTCATTCTCATATTGTGGTCAAACATTACACCTAGTCCTTGAACAGTCCTTGTTTGAACAGTAGCGTCGGCTATCTTAATATCCATGGAATGGTAGTTGGAATTTTGTTGTGGAGGGACAATGATGAGGACTTCCGTCTTTGTATCATTCAGCTTGAGCTTGTTAAGCGACATCCACGATTTAATCTCATTTGTGCACTGTTCAACCCTGCATAATGCATCGTCGAAGTCTTGTTTATCCTTGAGCTTAAACGCGGTATAGTTGCTAGAGTCATCGGCGTATCCATGAAATGACATATCGTTTTTCCGCGTTATATCACCAACCGGAAGCGTATATATTTTATAGTCTTCCGGGCCGATTATTGACCCCTGCGGAGCACCGAAGTCAAGCGGAAGTGGTTCCGAAGCAGCGCCATTTATGATCGTCGCCTGTGTTCTGCCCTTATGGTATTCCTCAAACCACCGCAGTGCAACACCTTCGACACCTAGACGCCCCTTTAGACGCTGCAGAAGCATGTCATAGTCAATGGTGTCGAAGGCGGCGGACAAATCGAGCATCACTAGGATAATGCCGTTCTTGTTATCCAAAGAGCGCAGTATATCGTTATGGACCTTAACCAGCGCTGTTTCCGTTCCATGGTTTTTTCGGTATGAAGACTGGAAATCTTCGTGTAGGCCGTTGGATGTCATGTAGTTATCAAGGCGCTTTACTACTATCTTCTCTATCAGCTTCGATATGAATGGAATATTAGAAACAGGTCTAAAATTCTTCAGAACATTGGGGTCCAGATTCTGTTTCTTGAGAAGGGGCCTCACAATAGCGGTTTTTAAGGCACTCGGAAAACGACCAGTTTCAATGGACAGATTCACCAAGTCTGTTAAAACTGGTAGAAGAGCAGGTAGGCATTTCTTGAGTAGAGGCGTAGGGATGGGATCTAGCTCACAAGATGCATTACTACATCCTTTGATGACACTTTCCAATTCGTCAGAAGTGCAGCGTTTTAATAGATCTAAGCGAGACATACATGGCGTATCCTGAAAACTAGAGTTTACATTGTTGGAGTCTAGTTCTTTTCGAATGTTCTTAACTTTATCGATGAAAAAATGATTGAACGTCTCGGCGAGATCCTTCAATATACATGTAGCTATATTGCAAATTGATCAAAACTGATAAAATAGCTGATACTTTATAAAGCATTATTTGCTGTGCGTTGTGTGAAATATTTTTTATAATACATGTATCTAAAAAATGTTTACTGAATTTATATTTGTTTTGGACATAGGGTGAGATGCGGATCTGTGTTCTTCCTACGCATGTCTCATATGACGCTCCGTGGCCTGTGAGGAAAGTTCCACTACGATGTACGCCGCACTGTGTCGCTTATCATGTTGACAGCAAGGTAAATAATCTTTTAAACGATTCCGCCGTCCCTTTTCCACCGCCAATTCTTTAGTTTGTCGTTATTGTATGAATATGTGGCGGTCTACCTCTCACAGTTAAACATATCCCCTCAAACTCAGTTACCAAGACCCGTACATCTTTGTAACGGTTATGATGTTGATCATTGTATCCTTGAATCCCATTTCTCTTTCTTCATTGCTAGACTTATAGCGTGGTAACCAGCGTTGCGGTGCAAAACAGAAAAGTGGCAGAACTAATAGGCGACGGCGAAAAGGAACTCAAGACGCACGAGCGCGACGAAGAATTTATCTGGCCCACTATCGAGAAGTATACTATACAGCTCTTCTCACCGGTCAGCTGGGAACCCATTCCCAACACAAAGTGAGTTGGCCAATCTTTTATTAGCCACGGCTTGCGAAGCAAACCGGGGTTTGTGCGACCACTTCGCCGTTATTGATATATATATATATATATTTATTTATTTATTTATTTATTTATTTGTTTAGTTCGTAAACTTTAACCAAAATCGCTACTCCTCTAAAAGTTGTGGGCCGATTTTAATGAAACTTAGTTCAAAATATTCCTTATGAGCTAGGGTATTCTAGTTGTGCTTTATAAGCATCTTTTGCTTATATAAGCAAAGTTATGACTGCTTGTATCTTACCATTTAAATGGTAAAGGTTGCACTTGACATCGTTTATGCTGCGATCATGTGATTATGACGTCATAATAGAAGTTGCCCTGTTGTGTTATATTTCTGTGGATAAATTTTACACACCATTCTATTCATATCTTCTAAAAATGATATTACTTTCGGTTTTTAGACAAAAAGATTTTAGTCAGCGTTTCAACATAAAATCTTCAAGGAAAATGGCAGATTTAAAAGCGAAATATACAATGTTTCTTGATAGATTTCGTGTTCCCCTGGTACTTCGAAAGAACATATACTGAAACAATGATTAGGTTGGTATTTTTTTCTCTCAAAAGTTTCAATTTTGGTGAATTTTCGAAAAAAAACTGTCGAATTTTGGATATATTGACTGGTGTTTGTACTATCCGTCTGTCGACACCATATGCACTATAGTGTACTTTTACGGAAAAGATCTCAGCTATCCTGCAACAGATTACGTTTTCCTTTGGAACATTGAAAAAAATATATAGGCTATATAAATTGAAACTGTGTTTATGTGTACTGGTTTTGGATTTTTTTCATAAATGGGATTTTTTACCAATAATAAAAGTGCTGATTTTGCTTATTACCGGTGATTACCGGTGATATCGGTGGTATTCCCTGAGATTTCGTTTTCCATCGGCACATGTAAAGAACATATATTGAAAGCTGTAATTATTTTATTTTTGTATTTTCACAAAAAAAAAAGAAAAAGAATTAGGTGAATTTAAGACAAATTTGGACTCGGATTAGGAGTATGATTGGGAGTCTGATTATCGGTAAGGTTTTAAAATATCTCCGCTATTTTTTATGGATTTGAACAAATTGTTCGTAATGTTTGTGTTAATGTTAGCAGTAGCTTGCATGCAAAAGGAAGGTAATCCATTAACCAGATATAAGCCAGATATTACCCGTATGAATTATACCATCATAGTGAGTTTTTTCGTCTCTTTACTTTAAGCAAGATGTGGCACACTGTCCTTGGACAGTCTTGTATTATCCATCGCGTGATTTAGAACAAATTGTTAGGGATACGTTTTACATGTTATTACATGGTCAGGGTATATCGCTTAAAGAAATGATAAGGAAAAGCTATGATGCAATATTTGTGTGTATTGCACCCGGACTATTTTCCGATTGCACTTTCAAAATCAAATTTTCATAATAAAACAATATAAACATGAATTATTGTTTAAATAATTGTTTTCACATAGATTATGTTCTTATCCTAGATGATTTATAAGCGTTACATTTCCTAATCCACCCTGATTGTCAATATTAATAAACATATTATATTATCGCCCACTATGACATGGCAAAAAATAAACTTTTTTTAGTAACGATTTTATTTGTTATTCCATATAATAAAGCGAATATAATACTCAGATTCAATATTGTGAGGTGTTAATTGCACTCAGGGGTCAAATTGGATGCACTCACAATATTGAACCTTCATAAGGTATTCCCATAATAAAGTCGCTTAGTCAGGCTACATAACATTTTAATACGCCTTTAATAAATTAAATTGATAACATGTCTTTACAGACACGAATTAGAGGAGTTTGAGGTGGTGACCGCGATTAAGCACGTGAACCTTAAATCTGAGGGTACACTTAGTGGTCTTAAGGGATACATCGCTTGTACATGCAGCATCAACTACACAGAAGATATCTCAGCCAAAGGAAGAGTAAGTTATTCAATAATCCTAAATTTATTGTTTAGTTCCAGCATGCTCTTTAAGCCCTATCCTTGCTGAAAAGATAAAACCGTGAGATAAAATTGATAAATTATATGGTTACCCATTCAGATATTTTAATTGTATTCTATGTGTCGGATTCCAGATTATTATCTATGACGTCATTGAAGTAGTACCGGAGCCCGGGCAGCCGCTCACCAAAAACAAAATGAAGGTGATTGTTACACGTTTCTTCCTCTTCTTAATTATGATAAATGAAAATGTAACATATTTGTAAATCATCCATTGCAGCATCACAACATATATTTATCCATAACTACACACCCAAGAACACTGTCTTGATTTACAGATGGAGTACAACAAGGAGCAGAAAGGACCGGTCACGGCGCTGGAGAGCGTACAAGGACACCTCGTCACTGCCGTCGGCCAAAAGGTAGATGATTTGCGAGGGCAATCTATCCAGTCATTTGTTGAGATATAATATAATACTTTGCCTTACAGCGTTCATTGAAAAAAATATACTATTTATGATGTGTTGATAGTCAAGAGTTACTAAACTTTTTAGGTGGATGTAGTCTTTATATTCCTCGATCATAATGTAAATGCTCCCTGTTTACAGATCTACATATGGCAGCTGAAGGACGGCGATCTGCAGGGCATCGCTTTCCTCGATACTCAAATCTACATCCATCAGTTGAGCGTGCTCAAAAACTTGATTCTAGTTGCCGATGTGGCCAAGAGTATCTCGATTATGCGCTACCAGACCGACCTCAAAGTGCTCTCACTCGTCAGCAGGGTAGGTAGTAAAGTGTCTCAATTCAAATGATTTTATATTGAAATAATTACAGCTATTTGTATAGGTAGCTGTTTATACTGCATTTAAAGCTTGCACCGGTCTCGTTTTTGTTTCCTCTAGGACATGAAGGCACTTGAAGTCTACGGCATCTCCTACCTAGTCGACAACACAAGCCTTTGTTTCTTGGCTGCCGACCGTCTCAAGAATCTCATTGTGTTCACATACCAACCGGAAGTTCGAGAAAGTCAAGGCGGGCAACGGTTGCTAAGGCGCGCCGACTTTCACCTTGGCCATAAGGTCAATACATTTTTCAGGGTCAAGTGTCGGCTGAGCGATCCTTCAACGAATCGCAGGGCTGTGGGTCCCATTGAGAAGCGTCACGTGACTTATTTCGGTAAGTTATACATAAAGTAATATGTACAATCGAAATTTACCAACTCCAATTTCATGAAAATATAAGTTTTTTTTTCTAACAAGGCTAGAAATATTGTAATGATAATGAATAAACATAGGCGAGTTGATTGAAATTCAAGTATGTTTTAATATTTCTCTAAATATAAAAATATCTTAATTCAAACTCTGTTATTTCAACAGCAACGCTGGATGGAAGCATTGGTTTGTTACATCCAGTGACGGAGAAAATGTACCGACGAATGCTCATGTTACAAAATACACTCATCAATCACATACCACACACAGCTGGCCTTAACCCAAAGGCTTTCAGGTTAGATATAATATTATTTGTTTATCAATCATTTCCTAGAATATTGTAATCCTTGAGTTGTAAGCTATTATTTTGAAATAGTTTATGAATTAGTAATTGACTTCATCATGTTCTATTTAGAAACTTGTGTTGAGTCTCCTATTTATTTTGTTCATAGAACTCTACAGCAGGAATATCGAAACATGATCACCCCACAGCGCAACATCCTGGACGGTCAGTTGCTATGGCGATATCTACACATGTCGGCTAAAGAACGTGCGGAGCTTGCTAGTAGAATAGGAACATCCGACCAACAGGTATGTCGAAAGTAATATTATAAGAAAGGATATTGTCGAAGTTGTTTGCTTAGTTTTAATATGGTCAGAGAATACCTGAGCTCTATAGCTGGTTAGAAAAGTCAAAGCAATAATTTTTGCTGGAAGCACGAATATATTATTTAAATTATATCACCCGCACAGTTCCTAGATATCTTTTACTTCAAGTTAACTTTCAAATGTATAATGACGTCACTTAAATCTGATGCAATATTATTATTTTTTTCGAAGGGCTTTTGATATCATTCCCTTTTTAACAAAATAACTATGAAGAAAAAAAACTGATTATTTCGAGGAAATAATGTGATCCTAAATGTGTGTGATGTAGATTCATATCCATATTCATTTACACATATTTCTTAATAGTACATGTTTTCGTTTTGTTACAGTTAATAGAGGATTTCATGGAGATAGACAGGACTTCAGCTCATTTTTGAAATTTGAATCAAAGCTCTTGAATTTGATTAAAAATTGACAAGTGAGGTGTCGGTACACAAAACAAATGGCGTGAAAAAATGAAACAAACACTTCGATTCGTTCATCTCAAATACTGCACCTGGCGTCTCAAATCGTATGAATTTTGTCATCACCATGATGATAACCGTGGAGTACTTCATATGGTGGACTATTAATCATGTCTGATGAGAAGTCTAAACAAAGTGTTAGTACATGCTAATGAGATGATGCATTTATTAGCGGATTATGATTGTTATGATTATATATTGAATAAAATGTTATTTTTTGTATTTTGTTTTGTATATTGACTGATGTTGTAATTTTGGTAGTAATTATTGTGCGTCAGGTATATATTTAGCTTATGATTTCAAGATACAGAAATTGTGTTCATTATGTTGTATTGACTAGGAAGTGCAAGAATCAGTTAGTGATAACATTTGAACATTAACATTAAATCGAATTCAATATTTTACAATTTAAAAAAAAAACGCTCGGTCGGAAGTCCGCGAAATAAAAAAAAATATATATATAAATAAACAAAAACATAAATTCGTTTGTTTCATTTGTATTTCTTTTTTATTTATTAAACATTTAAATGCGCTAATGCTATATCAAAGTTTCATAGCGAGTCTAGTGTACTCATTGTTATAAATAGAGATTACATACACTATGCACCACGTGTTGTTGACATAGTTAAGGTGTTGAGATTCTTATTTATTAAGGAGTATACATCAAAATAATAATCGAGTGTTATTTCTTGCTTTTAAACTTAGCCTCACAATTCCCTGAGTCACAACTCTCATTTTGTTTTCCTGTTAGCCAAAGTCTATTTCGAGCAAACCAGAGATATGCACTGTCTGCAAATGAATTTACAAGCGGTAACTTGCTCCAAGTCCATAGCCATCCTAAACCCACTTCTGTGTACATGTGACGAATTGCATCTAGTCGTGTGTGTACCTATAACAGACACAATACTCTTATAAAGTTTCAGCTAAGAATTACATAACATTTTGTATTTCGTTTAAATGCATTGCTATGAACCGCTAAAGTTCGCATCAAAACATAGTATAATCGCAGTTATTTGTGCTGGTTAAAGAAAGGATAAAACATACCGTCCCATCACGACCTATAACATGCATGACTTCAAGAGCTTGCTCTAAGGGAATGTTTTTATTTTCAGCGGCTTCATATCCTGGTTTGGTAAGATCAATAAACTCGAGTTGATTTTTGTTTTCATTAGCTTTCCTCAATACTTTGATTTCTACCATACATAACGGACAGTCGCCATCGTATAATACCTAAAAAAAACAACAAATACAATAGTCAACTATATAATTTAAACCCAGGTATTTTACATTGAAATAAGTTGGAGCATTATACTTATAGTGACTTTAATATCGAAATTCATAATTTTAAACCACTTCGTCCGACGTTCAACGACACAATCTTCTTCGACGAGTGAATTATTTTTCTAATAAATAAATAAATAAATGATAGTGGTAATGAATAATAGCAAATTTGGCTATATTTATTCTTCATAAAACATTGTGTTCTTTTAACTCATTCATGTGGGGCGAAACCAGAAATGTTTGAATTGAGAGTCGCCAATGAAAAACATATCCAGCCGAGCGAGGTATTTACTTTTTTGAAATCGTTAAAATAAGTGCTAACGGGGCACGCGCCGTGTATTTTCCCTAAATAGATCCGGGCATGCATGTAACAATAACGCAATTTTACACCGAAGAATTGACGTTTAAAACTAACTTTAAGTAGTTATGTATGTATATATGGGATTGAAAGTTTAAAAATATCCCACATGCGTTATTGGGATCTATATTCAAACAATAAGCCTTTTCGTACTTTCTAAAGTGGAAATTGTGGAAACGAGTGCTTAAAATTTTAAGGGGATATACATGTATCGAGAAATCGCGTCTCGTATACTATTACTAGAGTGAGTATTTAAAATCGAAGCATGTATTAAGATATAATAATTAATCGTTATTTATGTCTATCCTTTATAATATACATGTGTGAACTGTCCTTTCCATAAAAAAAAATCAAAGTTTCAGAAGTTTTTTTTTTTTTCTTATATGTTATTTCCAAACCATATCCCTGAAAATGGTAAAAACATATGTAAACAATCCGGAAATATCGCTAAATCGGACAACTATGTGTTCGCTTATACACTTGTTGTGTTTTGGCGATTACGTGACTGTTTTTCCCTGTTTATGCAACATGGAAAATCCCTCTATCCAGTGTTGCCAGGTCTATTGCAAGAAAACCGCAGAGAAAATCGTCAAAAACCGCAGGAAAACCGCAGCATTCAAATATTGCTAATTTTATGTGTTATTTGATGTTTTTGGTAAAAAGAGACCTATTTTCAGAGATGTAAAAAATCTAAGTCAAAGCCTGTTTTTCTCAGAAAGGCCAAAACATAGGGGTCATTTTTTTAAAATTAAGATATAATCACAAAATATGCGCAATAAAGGCAAATTTCCGCTAAATAGTCTGGTTTTCAAAGATATTTTTGGACAAAAATGGTCAAACATTGACAATTTTTGCATAAAAATATTAGAATTTTCGGTCGTGAAAAACCGCAATCCAAAGTCTCAAAAACCGCAGGAAAAACCGCAACCCGCAGGACGTCGAAAAAACCGCAAAGGCCTACGAAAAACCGCAGGATTTTGCGGTTTTCCCGCAGGGTTGATAACACTGCCTCTATCATTTATATACAAAAAATGTCATTTTTGCCACCTATTTTTCAGATACTCGTGCATGAATCCTTTCGACATTTTGCAGCATCATTACAGGTTCAATCTTCCTTAGACTTTTGGGGTCGAAATTACCTTAACATGTCTCAACAAATATATTTTGATGATTGATCAAAAATACTTATATAAAATGACCAAAAATGGAGAAATTTAGGTGAAAAACACCATCGTTAATTCTTCGCTTTCGTTATGAATCCTTTAACAAACACACTTAATTTACAATAGTTCATAAGGAAAGAGATTAATTCACATTTTTGAAATCAAAGAAACGTTTGTTTTATAGAAGATAACACTTTAAATCAGAGTTTAAAACACCTAATACACAGCATAAAATGGGTCAAGATTGATGACGTCACATTTCAACTTTCGCCCTTAACCCTGTATTGTGATTGGTCTAGAAAAAAAATTCGGGATGATAGCAAAACAGTACTTGTCTATTGAATTATTGCAATTAAAAATACACCAATCGTCAACTAAGAAGAAAATATATATACCTTTGATTTTGCTTGTGATGCGACACAATAATACTTTCTCGGATATGAAAAACTAAGTGATCGGCTGAAAATTGGTCTTAAAGAAAACATTTTATTTAATGTTAAAGTTGTTTTATTCGGAAAATATCCGAGGTTGAGTTGCTGGTTACATAAAGTCGGTCACATGATGCGAAACGTCACATGACTTATCATGTGACGTTGTCGTTACATATTTACCATTAGCAAAATTTGTCATGTTTCTTCGTTGATACTTGAACCAGAAAATTTGTGAATCCTATCAATTTATGATTTGTTATGTGTTGTAATGAAACACAGAGTAAAAGTCTAAACATTGAATAATATTAACGATTATAATCAAATATTTTAAATTTGTCTAAGATGCAAAGAATTTGATAAAATAAAGCACACGAGTCTTTAAAATAAAATCTAAGTAGTATCCTCACGCAGGGACAAATAATATTAATTTTATATCTAAATATACAGCATAATAGGGTTTTAAGGCAAAGTATAAAAAAAATGGTCGATATGTCTATCTTTTAATAGCCGGTTTTCGATCACGTGGTACACCGATTTTATGGAGATCCACTGTGTGATCTCCAGAGTGTTTTTATATAGGTTGGGTGATGATTTATGATGATATTAGATGAGAATTATCATTTTTTTTAACATTTATCTTATACCGGATGTTGAAAATGGAGGATGTTGATAAATGTTCCTTGATGCAATGCGCATGTCATAGTCTCGTTATGGTATAAATCCCCCTAGATACAGAGCCTAACAATAACAAATTCACAGCTGATTTTGACAGTTGATAGATAAATTTTGTCGTTTGGTACATGTTTTAAAACAGATTTTACACTTTTCAAAATGTTCAATTATAGCAAATCTCTCCGTGGGGAGGAAGGTGATAGATATTTGGACAAAACCAGCATTATTAAAGGCATAGACCCATATAAATTAGATCTTAAAAACTTCGAGAAAGATCCAGCTTCTTTACCAGTGATAGACGAATTCCAAATTTATGATTATTTCGTGAATGGGATCAGCGCGTATACGCATGAACGATTTAGGAACTTTAAGAGCTTTGAGTCCTATAATCAAAGCCAAAGTGGATGGGTGTCTGGAGTTTGCAGTTTTGAAGTCGAAGGGACTGAGAATGTTATCGTGAGAGCAAAGGTATATTTTATTTTATTTCAACATGAATGATAATCCAGTTTTGAAAAAAAAAAAGATTAGTATTCAAATAAGACCTTAAAAAAATGGAGGAAAGAATAAGCCTAAGTGAAACCGGGGAAAAAGCTTAAGGCTAAACCAAATAAAGCTAAAACTGAACCAAAAAAAGCTGAGTGCAGACCAAAAAAGCTAGATCCTAGACAAAAAAGCTGATTATGAAGCTAAAAAAGCTGGAAGCTAGGGGAAAAAAGCTAAAAGCTAGAGGGAAAGAAATGGAGGAAAGAAATAAAAATGGAGGAAAGAAATAAAAATGGAGTGCAAATATTTTCTAAATCAAAATTCTAACCCCCCCCCCTTTTTATGATTGCTTCTGAATGTGCCCATAAAATAGGGTTGTCCTCCCCTCTATCTGTCCGTCTGACTGTGCATCTTGCAAAGCTTTATCATGATGTTAAGGTGCTACTATTAACTGTAATCTGTTGCCACGATTCATAACAGTCTGATATTGGATCGAAATCGGGCCAAAGTTGAGCCAAAAGTGAGCCAAAATTGGGCCAAAAATGAGCCAAATTGGGCCAAAATTGAGCCAAAATTGAGCCAAAATTGGGCCAAAATCGGGGCAAAATCCGGTTAAAAAAATCCAAAAAACAGGGTCGTCCTCCACTCCAGCTGTCCCAAAAAATAGGGTCGTCCTCCACTCTAGCTGTCCCAAAAAATAGGGTCGTCCTCCACTCAATCTGTACAACAATGCACAATATATATATTTTCAATGTCCAACAAAGGGATGGTTTGGATAGACATACATATAAACTCATTGAATACTGCTCCATGTATGTCAATACGATTATTATATACATATTAAATTGAAAATACAAAATCCCTTATATCTTCTAAACTAGACAAGATATAGCAATATAAATGGTACCGCCAGACTCGTAGGAACACACTCTTTCGATCTGGGTCGGTTTTGGAAAGGCTTCAAAATGGCATTTTTAACGCTCTAACTCTTCAAATAACGAAGTTAGCTAAAATTTACGAAAAATGATTTACATTTTCTTCATTTGCGAAAAAACTACACATGATAAAAATTATTTAATACTAGCCTCATGTAGGCCTTTTGTTGCAGTTTTTTTTTATATGAAAATCACACAAAAACATTAATCAATAATGGAGTATTTTAAGAAAAACTGATTTTTCAAAATCTCAAAAAGTTTTAAAGATACAAATCTGAAACTTTGAGAATATATTGGTGTGGATAAGTTATAATACATATATTAATTTGAAGCAATTCTGAGAACATTTAAAAATGTGTTTTTTTTTTCATATCAGGTGATGCATTCTCAAAGTCTCAACCTCCATCCGCTTCAGCCTTGGGTAATCGCTTCGAAAACAGGCAAAATTCAAGCAGCGCATTGCAATTGTATGGCGGGTTTGGGTGAGACCTGCACTCATGTTGGCGCCATTCTATTTGAAGTAAGAAGACTTGTCAAAATAGAGAGCACCAAAACTGTTACAGAAAAGCCCGCCTATTGGGTAGTCCCATCCATTGTTCAAGGAAAGGTAAATCCTAAACCACTTCATGAGCTGGACTTTTCATCGAAAAAAGCCTTGAAACGAAGGATTGATTCAGACCTGCCTGCTACTCAACAAAAAAAGCGGAAATTGCCAGTAGTTCCAGTGCCTTCAGATAATGATATGGACAAGTT
>LQRL01070051.1:0-11121 GCA_001703475.1 Hydroides elegans
CGGTGTGTGCATCGATGTTTACACCTCGAGCAATGAGTGAAAAATGAAATCGAAAAGGGTTGATTTGGCTGCTTTTATAGTCGTACCTTCTAGTTTAATCAATCCTGCCGGACAAACACGTTAGCAATTTCAGGCCAATTGCATCTGAAGCCAAAATGTCCATTTGGCTTAAGCTCTGCTGCTTCATAAAACAAGAGAATGGGAGCTTAGCAGGAATTTGTCCCTTCTAGTCTCCACATCATTAATTTCCAGTTGACTTAGAATTCAGATAATTGAATGAGACTGAATTGAATATCTTTCGCATGGGGTTTATTTTGTTAAATATCTTTAGTTTTTCCATTTAAATAATGTTTCAATAAATACCATGAAGAAAAAATCGCTTGATTCTAAGGTGTGGAAACGGCCTCATTATGTTGGATACTATGTGGGAATAACGTTCACAATTCAAAACCATACGACATTATACATTGTACCTTAGGTAAGCAATAGAGGTTTAAGATATGGATCATACAAATGTAAAATTGTATTGTTCTTTGGTTATGAAACGGAGCAAGGGTGTCGTAAGATGTCGTCCAGATCCTTATAATTTCCCCAATGTAAATCATGCGTTATTTTTCTCTAAGCTGAAAAAAAAATACATCTACAAATGTCATTGACCGACAATGGAAGTCACCAAAAATAAAATTAGTCAAAATGCCGTTGGCGGTTCTTCAGATTTTTTACTCATTTTCATTGCCGTGGAACTTGAATGATGTAGCGTACTATTAACACAGAGAAGTGTCCTCAATCTACTACAAATAATCTTTAAAAAAGTTGATGATGAAGTTGAAAAAAAACGAGGCTATAGAAAAAATGCTCTTTCAAACTGAAAATTATAATAGGTGAAGTGATGTAGGCGATTTTAAACTAAAGGTCATTGTCAGATAACGCATAAGATTAATTATTGTCCAGAGTTTTATCATTTTATAGATGCCGTTCAAAAAACTAAGACTTTAGAGATATATAAAGAAGATATATTAGAGCTCCCATTGCATATATTCATTTTTACGACAATATACAATTACTCTGCTCCAGAGCCAGTTACTCTTTCCATTATCTCATCTTTATTTCATAGTCGCTCAAGACCCACGACGGCAATAAAAGGAAAGTCATAAAAATAAATGACCATCGCACTAGTGGATGAAATTGAAGGGCTCCCGGCAACAATGGTTTTAATATATATTCAAGTTATAAAATATTATTATACTAGGTTTCAATAAATATACCAGAATTCTAATAATGCACATTACTTTTTTTCTCTTAATGTGACGGAGCATCCTTAACTTCCCATGCATAAACCGGTTTTATACGGACAGGACGATTATTGTGTAACGGATGCCGTTCACATATCGTTTGCATGAATCCATCCAAAGAGCTCCAAAATGGCCACAGTGGCACTAAATGAGACAAAAGTAGAGACAAACGTAAGCGCAGTATGATGAATGACTTTGTTTCAAAGGCCCTGCAGCTTGCTTCACACGTTTCTCAAGGTCCGCGTCACACCTTTTTCTCTGTCGCAGAAGCCGTAATGAGGAGGCCTATGTCCGGTATGCGTGTGACACAAAGACAAGAAATCCGAGTCAAGTACTCCAACCAGGAATAACGTAGACTCTAGGCACGGGAGATCGTGCAGATTTGATTTTTAACCTTATAAATACCGATAATTTAAGGGGGTAGACTAAATTGTATTGGTTACAAATTATGATCAGCAAGTGAGAAGAAATTGATGTTGTCCATGCAGCTTTATTTCTTGTAGTTGGAAATTCGAACTCATTGTCCCATTGTGGAGGTGTAAATTAAAGCTTATTATAAGAAACCGAACCATATCGTGCATTTTGAAATGAAAGCACTATAATATATTATCCAGCTGCAAAAACGCTTCTGTGTTGTTCCTGCAGACTCTTCGGTTTTTTTTTTCACATTTTTTTTATTTCAAAACCTTGGAAGGCGTATTATAATACAATTAAAGTGTACCTAGATCTTATAATGAGTCCCAGCCACCTCTTTTTTCATTTCCTGTCTTTGTTCTTTCTTTCTAACATATTTAAATATTTATGTCAATGCTATGAACTGTCAACTTGACAAACTATACCCTTAAGAGAATGTTTAAAGCTAGGCTTTGTGTTTTAGTGTCCCGTCCCCTTCAGCTTTTATGATAGTGGATTCAAAGTCAATCATAGCTTTGATGCAGATAAAACACAATAAAATTTCAAAATAAATTTCAAATTAATCTGCAGTTTTTTTCCTGTTCTTTAATCTTTGGACATTCTTTCAAAAAATGTCAATAAAAATTTTCCCATTTCACATGATGAAACAGGTTATTTTTTCTAGTTCATTTCACGTCCGCAAATACAGACGGAAACATCGCCAAATTTATCTATTTAGGAACTGAGTAATTGAAACGTGGGATATGAATCAGGAAATTGTGATTGTTATTGGAGCTGATATTAACAAAACAATAAAAACAGTTGTGAGACACAGTCGCTGAAATGATTTCTGCTTTTTGAGAAGAAATAAGTACAGAAGCGGCCATAGACATATTCCATATTTGAAAGCAAGGCCGTTTCAATAGCCTTAAAGCAGGAAGCTTCCCTAGCCTGAATGTCCAACTTAAATCCCTCAGAATGTATGTTGTGGTAATATTCTTGCTAGCAATTTAGCAATTTTACAATTGAAGTGACGTTTTGTTTGTCCATCATGATGGCAATGTCTACACGAAGCACTTACAAAATTGAGGTGATACTTTCGTTATTGAAAGCCTCCATGCAACAAACTGCTTAACATATATATCACATACTGTCACGAAGTATTACAGAGGATCAATTGAATCCAGAGTCAAGTATATGAATGAGGTTCATAACGTCAACACTCACATATTCTAAAATATTTGGTAAATTCGAAATAGTTCAAAGCTATTCGACAAAACAAATCCAGTGAACTCATTGTCCTGTGTGATCAGCAAGGTTACGAAACGCGAGAAAATTGAATTACTAAAACAAGCGACAGCTTTATGGCTGCTTTATGAAATTATGCTAAAAAAGTAGACCTCTCCAAAAATTTGCCGATTTGCAAATTGTAACAAAAAAAAAACAAAAATAAAAAACCACCACGAAACGACGGCTTATGTAGCGTTTATGATTTCGGTCTCTAGATAGTTTTACGGCATCGTAGGTAGTGGCTGCAATAGAGCGAGCGCCCCAATCAAAGCCCCTTGCCGAAAAACTAAGCAATCTCGGCATTTGCGAAGATTCCCCAATCGAGACTTAGCGCTTCTGTCAAAACACGGTTGCAGCTGAAATTGGGAAGCAGATCGCGCGATCAAATCACAACGTCACTGTCCTATAAAGTCCCCTATCTCCCTATTCCAATTATAAGCGACATCAATCAGGGAATCCGAGGAATATATGTATTAATTAAATGGCAGCAGCAGGATCGGAGCAAAGCAAATAGTGTTCGTCATGTTGGATAATGTCAACTCTTGGCTTAGGCTAATGGAATCACAAAGAGAAGAACGAAGGAATTGATAGAAATTGGTTTGTGCACTTAAAACAATAAACAGATAGCATGACTGCCTATAACATATAATGGAACCCCTTCGCACAAAAGAATGTTTTTTTTTTTCTAACGTATAGAACGTTACTCTGACTGTTCTCTTTTTTTTTTATACAAAACTGGATTGCCCCTAAGGGATATCATTAACCATTGCCATTTCAAATTGCGAAAATTGCAAGTGGCTCTTTACATCTAAATAGCTTTATGACTTTAGGGGATGGGCCATTTCGGCCAGGATTTCATTAGCTCCACATCATCAGACCTAAAATCGAGTGGCTCATAATTTGAGACTGGGTTGGTGAAGGGATCCTGGGGTCTTAAAGGAATATCCCACTGACGTCAGAAACAATTTGATTATGACATATGAATGCATCCAGTATCAACGTCGATGATCAAATGAAGTCCGCCAAAGCTTAAGTTGCAGTCTATAGAAATGATAGATGGGTTTTCAACTTTTTATTGGATCAACTCTTTGCAGCTCCAATGATTAGGAATAACAACTCGGGTAAAACGGAATTGTCATATCCATCTCGGAAATGGGTCGAATTATTTGTTACACGGAGGACATGGTTTGGTTAAAATACGAAGGCGTTTTTATAGAAAGATGACTTTCATATAGCTTATTTAAATATGGATTTTACACCATATTTTATAGGTACGAATGTATAACCTTAAATGTTTAGATTTCTGTTCAAGAAATTAGAATATCCATTTCTAATTACAGTGCATTAATAATTTAATCTTTTCCCTTTATTTTATTTTTTTCCAGTTCCCGACTTTGAAGGAATGAGGTCCTCAAGCAGCCTCCCACTCAGGTAAAATGTTTAAGAACTTGAGGCGAAAGGTTTGAGACGGCTAGAATTATTCGCTAGTTTTTCTAGAAGTATTAATTGTTTCAGGCGTGATGCCACGTCAGACCATGCGAAGAAAATACATCAAATATCAGCTACAATTATGCAAAACACACTCTAAATTAGACAAAACGTCATTAATTCCATGCAGTTATGTGAACATGAGATGGCACATTTCAAATCGGAATAAGAAAGCATAAGGCGCTAGAACTAATACATCCAGAAGTCTATTTTTGCGTCCGAACTGTGGGTTACGAAGTGCGTTTCGTGTAAAATTATGTTTATAAAATATCCTATAGCAAATACTCACCGCATTTTCCGTCGTACTTCTTCTCGATCTCGCGCATGTTGAGGCAGGCGGTGCGGTGCATGTTGCAGAGATTGGCGTAGTCGTTTCCATCAGAACCGCACACGGGTTTGCTGTCGCGGTGGTCGCCGAACTCATCACAGCTCACTGGACACTGGAATGGGAAATAAATAAACTTACATGATGGAAAACCTAAGGTATGTCTTTATGTATTAATATAAAGTAATATTTACAAAGCAGTGCTGTTCAAGATAGAGTTTATAATGAACATACATTTTTTTTGTATTTACAACTGAATATATTTTACCGTTATGCTAAAATGCAATAGCAAGCCCTGTGACAAAAACTAAACAATTTACTCAGGTCATATCGACCATAAAACGACTTAAGCAAATGTGTATTTAATAGGATAAGAGGGGAAAACACCAGACTTTATGGTGACAGGATAAGCCGCATTGGCGCAACAAATATTAATAGTTGGTCTAGACCAGTGGAAGACATCGCAGTTCACTTACATCTTTGCGAATATTCCTTTGCCCGGGATTCCAACAGACATTCCAATGTCCTTGAGGCATGTTTAACCAACCTCTATTTCTCTCTTTCTTTCATTCTCTCTCTCTTTTTCTCTCTCCCTTTCGCTCCATCAATCTCTCTTTCTTTCTCTCTCCCTCTATCTATCTTTCTCTCTCTCTCTCTCTCTCTCTCACTCTCTCCCTATCTATCCCTATCTAATCTCTCTTTCTCTTTTTTTCAAGGATTCCTTAACTATCAAAATCTTATTACTTCTATAGTATAAAAACATTTAAAACATCAGACCAAGGTCGTCATTGCAACGTCTTATAAGGATTTTTTCAAAGAATCCTCTCCATCCCATATGAAGAAGAGAAGACAGGACGGCGAATCTATCAACGCCTATGGCAGCTACACGGCAGCCGCGTATTCCCAAACGTACTTGAAGGAGTGCGGACTCATTTCAGATGCGAGACGCATTCGCCCAATAGCCCATGTAATTCGAAAACAAGGGATGAAATGGGATGTGATTCTTGGGCGAAAACATTACAATGAAAAAGGAAAAGGATGGAATGAATGCAATAGTAAATGCATGTGACAAGTAGGGTTCTTTTTTCACCAACCCGCAACATTGTGTATTGCGTTTGAACCACCTTGCAGAGAAGCCTTCAGGTGACGTAACAGTTGGTATACATTTCGAGCAACCGAAATGCAAACTGAAGAATGAAATGAAACGAGATTGAGATGAAATGAAAATCATATCACATTTAAAATAGCAAGAACTGGAATCCTTTTATGAGCAATTCCTAAAATAGAAACGGCCCGGATTGTGTAGTAGAATTACTACAAATTAAAATGCCTCCAATTTAGGGTATATTAAATTACGGAAATAGTATTGGAAATTAAAATTAATGAGTTGGGATACTCTTGAAATCGTGTTCAGGAAAATGTAGTAGTTCGTGGTGTAACAAAATCAGAAAACATGTTGGATCGCTTAGAACTGTTTTCTCAACAACAACAACAATTAAAAATTGGTTAAGACTTATCGAACTTGTATATTTTCGGGTCGGATTAGTTTGAAAAATATATTACATATAATGATCTCAACGACGCTATTATTGTTATAATGAAAGATAATTCAGAAATTAATAGTAGGTTGTGATAAATAAAGCTAAGAGCTATCATAGCCGAATTCGACGAAATGATTTTGAGTTTATGGATTTTTAAAACAATGTACACTTTAAAAACCCCTATCCCTAAATGTCCGTTAGGTGTCGCTGGCGTGAACGGCGTTACGAGACACTTGTTACGTCTGGTGTTACAGCTCTAATTGGACTGACGTGCTGAATATTTCAAATCGCTTCATTTTATGAAATGTGAAGTATCTCTTTCTGTCGCCGCCTAATGCTACTCGGGGGCGAAAGGGTGCTTAACAGAACAGAGATTTTTCTAGGGAAATCAATTATATATGAGTCGAATGTTTCATTAAAAAATATTTAACAGGTAAGGCATGATCCATGAGCAATACTGGTTAACACTTATGTTTGATGATATAAATTTCAATCTTACAACGATTCCGTCAAAACGTAATCCGTCTGTACCATTGGAAATCTAACCCTTTTTGCACGTAAACGTTTTCTATGTCGAGACCCGCAATCCCACCCCCTCCCCCTTATATGACATTCAAAACGTAAGAAATACTGACAGAATAAATCATACAAAACATGTTTGAAGAAAATGCTCATGTGGTTCTACCGGTGGGCCTTAAAGGCACTGAAATTGCACGGAACTCATTACGACGTAATACGAGGAATGTGAGAAGACTGCTAACAACATAGTGGGGCTAAACAATCCTTTTTAGGAGTGAAATTGTATCCATTAGGATCCCTCTGTCTAAAGGCCTTTTAATTTGTTAACATTAAAAGTGCTATTAGCCGCCTGCAACCATAATTTGAGATGGAACTCCTTTTTGGCTATTTATTTTTAAGTAATCCAATTATATAGAAAAACAGCCGAGTCACAACATATTTTACTGTAACCAAAGGCCAGAACGAGAAAAACGCATTTAATGAAATGTTTATAGTGTAGATGCTTATAAGGACTGTTTCTGTTTTAATTTGAAAATTATGTATTTTTTTTTTGCAAACAACGGCACGGACAGACAGAGAGATGGACAAGCTCAATCCTATATCGCCTCGTTTTACGGGAGATAATTACTATTCACTATCCCTCGGAACAAAAAAAGTTTGGACCCCTCATGGACCCCTCAGATGTTAATCCGACTCCCCAAAACTCGATCTTGACCACCTACTTCGCATCTGGCTCTGCTGCCGTCCATTGATATGACGCACTTGGCACCGAACTCGCACTCCATGTCCGCACACGGATCCTCCACATCTGCATAGCAACAAACAATGGTACTCATGGCAACATAATAACACAATGGCTGCTTAGCAACCAACCAAATACAACCGTTGATACAAACCTGACATCTAGCGGATCCACCGTCCAAAGAGACGTAACACTGTGCTCCGAAGGCACATCTCTCGTCCAGACACGGGTCCCTTACACCTGGAGGGAAGGCATAGCAACCGTCGCAAGTGCATAGCAACGAGCACAGAACTAATAGCACAGCGGTAAATATCACAGATATGTTCTTGGTATAGCTTTTATGGAAATTGTCGGCGTAGTGTTTATAATAGAATTTGTTATTACAGCCCTCTTTATAGCTGTCATATGCGTCCTTAAAATAGCTATTAGCAAGCCAGTTTTTGTAGTGTCGACTCAGATGAAAATGTTTTAAAGTCGTGATTTTTCGTATCGATTTTCCGCGCTCCGGCAACGGTTTAACGAAGCCTTCCGTCGAATTCAACTTATTCGACGGCAACTTTTTAGTCCGGTGATCTGTTTCATTCCCGACCGGGCGGGTTGTCGTGTGTGGGTCCAGCCCACTAAGGCAAACGGGATCAAGGAGATATGTGGTAATGAAATCAAATAAAGCACTTAGAGTGGCCTTCATTCTGGCTACTACATCCCTTCTGCAATAATAATGAAGGACGACGAAAAAACTATATTTGCAGAATAGCTGTAAATGTAACTTTAATATCCGAGTCTGTCACAAAACACAAGGCTCTAATATCCAAATCAGTCAAGTCGAGGAAAGCAACTTCGTTTGCTTGTATTCCTTTAAATATGCAATTTAAGGTCAATGTCTGGGTAAAGAATGAGATTTGATACAAGATGAAAGACGCTTCATTTTATATTCTACTCATTTTGCCATTATTCCAAAATGCTACAATAAATAGAATCCATTATTTAGAACGGCTACGTTTGACATTACTTGAAATTGATGACGAATGTTTTATTGGATATATTTAAACACAATTGATGCTCATGAATCAATCATCGGAAAATAATTACACATAACTTTGGAGCAAGCCAAATTTTCACGGTAGTATCACGTTAGTAATGACAAACCTTCTAAAATAGTTAACTAATTCTATAGCACCGTTTTCAACGTCACATATTAGTGATTACTTTGTTAAATGTCTCATTTATCCATTTCTGTGTCTAAAACTATTTATCCTGATTCATATCACCGCCAGACATTTTGTAACTATTCTTTTACTAATATCGTTACGTATATTTAAAATTTTATATTTGTAGGGGCTCTTCAATGAAAAGTCCTCTTACTTCGCAGCACTTTGATGCGTAGCACCACCTATGTTATTATTAATTTGGTATCAACGTGGAATGCTGATAATGAATTCGTCACAAAAAAGAAAAACAAACGTCATTAAACTACATTGTATTTTTAGAAATATATTCCCCTTTTTTCATTTTCTAATCCTAGTGACACTGACAAGTTCAGCACTACTAATATCACAGCTCCCCACCCGCTGTAATGAGCACCGAACCCACTTATTTCATGACAGCGCTGCTATAGCTGGGAGGGTTGGTTGGTTGGAGCACGCTATAAGCCAGCAATCAGCGCGCGTTAGGGTTTGTCATAGAGAAAACGAGGATATGTGTCCTGGGCCCCCTTGGTTTATTGTGATATAGGGCGAGTAGGCTGCCCGACAAGGATTATCACATTGTAGTTTCACACAATAGCTATACTATGTAGTGTGTGCGAGATAGTTTCTTAGCGAAAGTGGTAAATCGATAAAGTATGTTTTGGATGGATTTTGATGGTGGTTGAAACAGTGTCATCATTTTAAATGCAGGACAGCTCTTAGAAGCGCTCTCCACTGAACAACTAACACGAATGAACATTGAACGTTATTGGTGCAGACGTTTCAAAACCTGGCTCGTGTAGATCCCGAAGCGAATGTAGAGGTTTCCCCCGCCGAAAGACACGACCGTAAGCCCTGATTTCAATCACAGTGAATAAAATATGAGTCATGGGAGATCTCGTCATGTGACCATTTTTTCGCGGTATTCACGCCACATTTTTATGTCGTCCCCTTGCGCATTACGCAAACTAAACTTTTTTTTTTCACCGGGGGTAAAAAATTATGTACTAAAATGATACTTTTTTGAAAAGGGGTTTAGCAATTAAGGCATTACTGCAAAACTAACGGTACTTTTTACTGGTCATATTTTTTATTGTACTCGTATTTACGAGGGCACATGTCACCTAGAAACGAATTAAAGCTACCGATGGTCTTTCCGATTCCACCAAATTAATGAATCAAAACTATTGCTTGAAACTGTAAAACAACTGATATCTTGGTCATGAAATTTGAGTTATTTTAAATAATTATAAAAATAGTTTATTTTGACCTTTATCAGTGCCTTTTATAATGAAATACGGATAGTACGACGGGTTCCATAGTGCCCGATTCTAGTTAACCCGTCGATAGACTCTATTGCTTTTATTACTGGAATTCGTTCTTTCGTGAAGACTTCAGTTTTCAAAAACCGGTTTAAAGAAACAAAACCACCAAACTAGATGCTGGAATCCTGAGGCATACAGGAAATGAAAGCAGGCTGCTTTCAGAAAAAAAACATAATATTCACATTCTGAAATTTACATTGAGTAAATCAAAACGATTAACTGTGATTTTGCCTTTACGCTTACAGTAAAACCAAGAGTTTTGGCGGCTCTTAAGTAGTGTCAAAAGAAACCACCATCGCCACAAGCCTTCAAACGCCATTAACTCTTTATCCCTCCTCCTTCCTTGCTTTTGGAAATGACACGTTGTTTTGCAGCTTTGACATAAAATGGATAAAATCTTAATGTGTCTCTCACCCGACATCGAAAAACGACATGATCCCTTCATTTTGATGATGTTTTTCTCGATGCAGCTTTTATGCAATTATGGGTAGCCCATAGTGAATGCGTTAAGCGAAACCAAGAAAAAAAGTGTTTAAAAACTCAGATTATATCGTTGTAAAAATAAGACAATATGTCTTTGATATACATGTATAAAGAAAAATCAGGCAAAAAACCGTAAGTGTTTTTGGGACAAGAAGCCTACCCGGCCTGATGTGTTTGCTAGCCTTTTCAAAACAAATCACCGCAACCAACAAATATTTTCGCAGATTTTTTTGTGGAAAATGTCGGATCGACCGATGACGAAATCACGAAAATCAATATTTGCTATAAAAAATGAATAAAACACATATTTAATAACATATCTCACAACAACCCTTTCCCCACCCTAAGAGTTTTACCAGCAATATATTCAAGTTTGTCAGGTGTATGACCTAGCAATATCTTTGATTGCGCATGTAGCCTTTGATAAACTAAATAAATGGTATTATAATTCAAAAGTTGAAGTTTAACGAACTTCCATGACCACTCTACTGCTTTAAGGTCTTCAGACCTCATTTCCGCACTCTTCCCGAATGAGAACA
>LQRL01070057.1:2113-16955 GCA_001703475.1 Hydroides elegans
TATATTCTACACGTGAGCGTCTTGAAAAGAATACAACATATCACGGGGAAAGCCTATGTGTATCGCTGTTTGTTCGAGCCCAAATAGAAAAACGCGCCTACAGATACGCATAGATTCATGCAAACGTCTACATTTCAAATAAATCATTTCTATAATAGCTCTTATTTTCAAAACATGCGTTCCAGTTTTTAACACAAATGTTCAGTTAGAAATATCAATTAAGACCAAAATGTAGCACGGAGCTACAAATTCAATATCGAATTGTCATACAGGTTTGATGCCATGTAGTTGGATGCAGTCAGAAAAATATTAACAGTATATAACTTGTTCTTATCAAATGCAGGCTTTCGTATCTTCAAACAAAATATAGTTGAAGTCGAAACTAGTTCCTAATACTTAGCCAAAGAGTTCATATTTTTTCCTTAGCGATGGGGTCCTACTCGTGTGTAATGCCACTCCTCTCTCACAGCGAACCTGTTTTATCTTCCATGCTTTAGAGGCCAGTACCCATAAGTTTCAGTAGGTGACCGTAGGTGAACGCTGTGGTCGGCTTGAGCTCATGCCTTCTGATTAGTGTTTTTACACACTCGTACAAGCCGTGAAGGGGCAACTATATCCATTCGATCACGGAGTAATTAACTTGCTATAATATATATATTCTATAATATGCATCGATTATACACAACTTTTCAAAAGTTCAAATGTTAACTTACAGCTTTATGTTGAGGACCATCGCATGCCAAGCGAGAATTATAGTTTATATGTATCAAGAGGGTGCACTCAAGCAAATTATGTTTGTACCATAGATTACAGTTATGTTAATCAATGCCATTTGCTGACGTTACATTATTAAATTCCTCTGTTTAATGATGTATTAAATGCCAAAACAAACGATTGGATTAAACTATTGTTTTTTAATGGTTGATTTACAGCTTCATGTTGAGGACCATTGCATGCCAAGCCAGAATCACAGTTTATATGTATCAAGAGGGTGCACCCAAGCAAATTGTGTTTGTATCATAGATTAAGGTTATGCTAATCAATGCAATTTGCTGACGTTGCATTATTAAATCGCTCTGTTTAATGATGTATTAAGTGCCAAAACAAACGATTGGATTAAACTATTTTATTTTTATAAGGGCGACTGGTTTATAAACATATATTCATGTCTTCTCTATATGCTGTTTTTACAACAGACACCAAGTGTCTGTTGTTATAGAAATAAGTTATGAAAAATCGTGAAAATGTTGTGTTTTCACACTTATAAGCAACTATTACGTTTGCGTTTGGCCTTATATAATACAATTTATCTATTCCTTCAGATGCTTTGCTTCATTTAATGAGAGCAATTAAGAGTATGCATTGGGACCATTTACAAACTTATATGTACGTGAGAAGCTTTATCCCAACAGTTTATCACATATGCTTGTAAGCTTTTTGCATGCGCTTTTCTGATTAATATAAATAACTGAGCGCATAATGCAGTGAAATCACTGCACTTGTCATACGCGGATTATTTAATTCTATTTTCATTCAAAATATATTCACGCAAAAAGATTTGTATTTTCATTATCAATGGATATAAAATTATTACAAATCGTAAGGTAAATATAAAATGATATCCAACTACATTGTTTTTTTTGTATAATTTTCCACTGATTATCATCTAAAAGTATTTAAATTATATTGATTTTTTTATCCAAGTTAAACTCGATCTAATTGGCTTACTTAACAACTTTTATTTATACTTAGATCGTATAAACTATCACTGACGGCACAAAAATGTATAAATCGTTATGGTTCATAAATGCAAAAGTTTTTTTTCTATAATAAGATATAACATTGAATTTGTTAATTAAACCTAAGCATGTCACAAATCTTTTAAGGCTTATGCTATTTTGATGTATGTGTGCCACCTCTGTATTCATTTAGGCATTAAACCAATTAAACTTGCACACATCGGTCTTTTTATAAATATGGATGTGCAACTTACATATCGCAATCGAAATACACTAAACTATTCGTATGGTAGTCATTCTTAGGACAGTTAATGCAAAACAGGTTCACTCATATATAAAACTGGACGCGATCATTTACTAAACAAAAAAAGTTTATCAGTGGTAACTAAAATGGTTAATACATATTGGTTTTTAATATATGCGGGCCTGTTATGGTAAATTTGTTTTTACCGATATGGATTATAACCCTAAATCACGCTTCTTACAGAATGTCTTCAAATATGTCTCAAAGAGTATTTGTTTTCCTAATTATATGTTGATAAGACATTCAAATCATAAAGAAAAATACGTTTATGTTTAATTGATTCAGAGTTGTCTGGTATAGTTCATAATCCACTTTTTGTGAATAAGGCCAATTCCTATAAATATAGAAAGACTAAATCTAGTTTAATCTAGAATATTGATCAGGAACATAATATCAATTCAATCATTTGTTACTTTCAATCATATGCATACATTGCAATCCCTATATGATTGCACCTGCTCAATTTAACCAATTCAAGACAGTGTATTGACACGGATTATTAAATGCACCTTTGTCAATGGCTTATCCATATTGACTTGTATGAGTCTGGCGAAACACTGTACTTATGTGGACTATTAGAATATTACTCATATTATTGATCGGCATTTACATTGAGGATAAACCGTGACAAAGGGTAATATACAGTGTGTGTTGTTAGTTAAGCCATAGCTGTAGGCCGACCTTTACTCGTTTCGTTAATCTATTGATACAATAAATGCTATTTTACAAATCACTATAATACTTCTTTTCAAATACCAAATAAGTGTATTGTTTAGTAAGATAATTTTAGAAATAAATAACCTAAAAGAAACGATATTCTTAAATATAGATAGTATATCTGGATAGTTTTATTTTGGTATATTGAAAGCAACAAAATGGCGTCCAATATATATGTAAGCAATGAATGGCAAAGTGAATTGAATGTATGCGAACGCAATAGGCATATGTTGGAAAATGAACTAGAGACCGATGTAACATTTCAAGTGTCTTCGCCACAGGATGGTAAGTTTTAATTTTTTACTTGTAAAATTTACATAATAAATCTAGTTCAAGCTTTCATTTTGATAGTTTGCTAACGTTGCCAAATTGAGGGGCTACGTGCAATAGTGAATAAATTAACAAATGGACAATTGAAATAAGCAAACATTGAGTCTTTCAATAAATCACTAAAGCAGATTGTGTAACGATAAAGTTGCTTCATGAGCACTGGTTTCTTATTTCATATTTGAGTTTATTGCATAACCCCTTATGCCGTCTTAATCTTTTGCAAATAACTTCAATATTAACTACAAAACGTTACTAACATTTACATTTTTAGAACACTTAATATCAGCTAATTCTTTGATCGTCAGGTTTTGAAACCTTATATAACACATCGCTTGACAAAAAACGTAAATTCACATATTATTTCAAAATTTAATATTTGTGCTTATTCAGGGGAAAATATAGCTACAGTGCGTGCTCACCGCTATATGTTAATTTCGGCGTCGCCCGTTTTCTGGGCAATGTTATGTGGAGAATTGAGAGAGCAAGGTAATGTCATTGTGCCTGATGTGGAGCCAGACGCATTTCGGGAAATGCTCAGGTAAATACAGAATATTATATTGCAGTCTGTGTTTACGATGAAGGTCCGTTAATGAAATGCACTTCGTCTAGTCCATATCCCAAGTACCGATGTAAATGGTTCGATCTAAAGGTGCACTTTTTATACACAATGCATATATATATATATATATACTGAATCCGTGTTTTATTATAAAACTCGCGATACTGTTTATCGATAATCAAAAAGTGCCTAACCTATAGATTTTAATATTTCGATTTTTTGTAGATTCATCTACACAGATGAGGTGACTTTGAACGGGCAGAATGTTATGCAAGTCCTACATGCTGCCAAGAAATATCAGCTATCTATCCTTGTCAAGCGATGCGTGGACTTTCTTGACAATGAGCTCAAAGCCAGTAACGCCTGCACAATACTCGACCATTGCCAGTTCTTTGGCGAAAATGATCTTTCCAAGAAATGCCTAGATATAATTGAAAGAAACACGGAAGAGGCTCTGGCATCCGATGATTTCATGAGCATTTCAAGTGAGACCCTAGGAGTTATATTAGACAGTGCTCATTTAGCTATGAAAGAAATCAAAATATTTGAGAAAGCATTCAAATGGGCTTCCAAAAGAACTAATAAAACCTTAAATGCGCGCGCCGCTCTCGGACACAATCTCTTCAAAATTCGGTTTCCATTAATGACAAATCAAGAATTCACTGAAATTGTCTGCACAAAGGATGTTTTGACGGAGAGCGAACAGCTACAAATCTTCAAATATTTAGCAAGTCCAAAAATTGGTGGAAAACCTAAATCGTTTCGCTGTGATGCAAGAAAAGCAAAACCTGTACGTAGAAATGTGAAAAGTAAGTAAGCAATACTTAACATTTTATGGAATTCAATAGAATTTACGAAAACATTTTAACTAGTTTCCCGTAGTTTTCTAGTAACCAATACATGTTAAAAAAATCAACCATAAAGTAACTTTATCATAAATACACATTGTTATTATTTTGATTTTAATCTGAAAGGGATACGTTAATTTTGAGCACACATGTATTTTCATGGGTATTTTGATTCGAAGAAAAATAAGGTCTGTTATCCACGGCGTTTTGTATGAAAATAATTTGCTTTCACTCTACCTCTGAAACAATGCCCGTCGAGTTATCGATAACGAATCACTTTTAAATATATAAGAAATATAGAGACAAACTTGTCACAGCTAAAGCTGTCTCCTAATCTTTTTTTTCACTTCGTCTCAGAAACCGTGCCGCGTCAAGATTGCGTCATCAGACTGGGCGATCGAGTACGAGTGATATATGGAGATCGTTTTCCAGACTACTTTGGTGAGCAAGGCATCGTCGAGGGCAATGATGATATGGGTAGGTTTATTATTCACTGTGACACTGGCGGAATAGTATATATACCGCGTGATTGCCTTCAAAAAGTGCTCTAAGGTATTCATATAACATTGACAAACATACTTTGGGTGGTAATAAACTGGTTTATTCATGGCTATTTTACTTTTGTCGAATCATTCTTGTGTAATCACTTTCGTCATCATTCTCTTGTAATCAGGATTTCCAAGAATGTACATAATATTGTAGTGTGTATCCAAATCAATGACGTCAATGACACAGACCAAAGTAAATTGCACCCACTCATTTAATCAAATCTACAAATGATTATATATATATTTTTTAATTGGTTTTGTTGTGTATTAATCTAGTTCAATCTTGTTATCAACTTAATCATAGTACATGGTTAGTACATGGTAGTAAACCATTAACATGCTCGGATAAGCTAATTTGAACGTAAAACTTGTTGTTTTGGGAAATAATACTTTTTATGTATCTCTTATTTTGTAGGGTTTGCTCAAATAATAATAATAACAAGAAAAATATGATATTGTGGTTTAAACGTTCAATATATTCAAATTACAAACATGGGATTCCATAAGAAATACACGGTATGTTAGGGGAAAAGCTAAAAAGGATCTTCAATGTGATCATATTTTTTTGTGAAGATGAAAACACTTTTCTGTATTCTGTGCTGATGAAACTCTTTAAAATATTTTTTTTATCTGGCTTGTAAAATTAAAAATTTTTGGAAATTCACGTGGGACAACCTATTCTAATTACTGTTTAATATCTATGTGATGCAAAAATTAAAATTGTGCAGAATAAATATGCAGATAACAAGCTTATGCAAATAAAAATGAGGTAGCACATCGCTGTGCACAATTAGGGATTAACAGTCTCGTAAACAATTAAGGGTCTGTCGTAAATGGCCGTGATTGATATTTTGATTTTTCCATAAGGAATACATTTGAAAACACGGTGTGTAAGGGAAAAATCTCAAAACATCATCCAGTATGACCCTGTTTTGTGAAGATGCAAGTATTTTCAATTAGCCAGTGCTAATGAAACTCTATACCGATACTTTTTACCAATATTTTTTGTGACTTGCTTTAGAGTGTAAACTCTTGGAAGCTGGTCCCACAAATCTAAACTCCGATTTCAGGTCCCGTATTGGCTATTTTTTTTAATAACTAGCATTTTAGAAAAAAAAACAGCTAACCAGATGCAAATAATTTGGCGAACAATTTAGCTCGTCAAAACATTTGTTTTCGTTATTCAAATGACTATTGTTTATTGAGATGGTTAAGGAACCTTTAATTTCAATTGTAAATTAAAAACATACGTCTCGGTTTCCAGGACAATGGGAATGAATATAACATTTATCAAGCAATATGGTTCCAATATAATTCATCAACGTCAATCCAATCAATTCAAATGTATCGAAATCGATAACGACAAGGCGGTGATAAAATTAACGTATTGGAACCTATTATAAAGCGTGTTTATACAATGTCGGCTACTAAAATACCCTTAAAGTGTATGTGTTGATTACATGGTCAAATGCGTTTTTAATCCATTCAAGATTAAGATTCTCATTTTTAAGTTAATTTATTAAAAATGGATGCTATCTTTTTAAAGAATATAACCTTGTTCATATCATAATTGCAGTTAATACAGTTACATATTATTTGAGTTTTACGATAATTTTAATATGCATGTCAACTAGGGTAGTACACAAAAGCGAATTCAATATATTCATGAACTTGCTTAACACAACCTGTTAGATAACTTCTTCTTATATCGAAAGCGATAAAATACATCGTTCACCGCAGCTAAACTCGACAACTGGTAGAGTTAATCCAATGTATATGACTGTAATTGGTACATGCTACAGCATGAACTAAAGGCCACTATTGTCTTCGCTTCAATTATGGTAAGGTTCTGGGTTTTACTTTGTTATACTTCAATTTCACCATTTTTATGAAACTGTAAGATCTTTTTCCAATTCGCTACCGTCGCTTGATGAGAAAATAAGTTCAATATTGTTTCAAGTAAGAAATGGATGTTTGGAATTAAAATAGTATTAGTTAAATGCGCTAATGATTGACCAGCCAGATATTCACAAATTGTTTTACAGTTTTATTGTTCTAATTACAATGATTGCTAGGTTTTAATATGCAATATTTATATTGGTTATCGCATGACATGTCTGGTTAAAGTTCGACCTTTCTTGAATTAATCTAAACTTTTTCACAATATTTCGAGTATTGGTGAAAATTCAAGTGAAGCTCATGTATTGAATACCAAGAAATCATTTGATAGTAACAATATTATAGGACCAGTTATACATAATAACTAATAAAGTGATAACATACAAGCCGGAGGCGTTCATGTACAACATATAAACACTATTTATTTGAAAACATCGGCATGGTTAATTCACATGTTTTGTTATATTTTAAAATATATTTATGTGTAGGATGTGGAATTTTATATAAAAGTAGGATAATGAATATTTGCATTCTTAATTATATTGATCTTCTCACTATTTCAGAATGATACATTTATTTGTATAAATTGAGCCCTTAACTAAATATCCTGTATTGCACTTGATATTTGAAATAAAGGTAGGGGATATAAATATAGAAAAATATAATGTTTATTGATAATTGAAATAAAGCAATTGTATTTGTTAAAACGGCTACTGATTGATCAAGCAGATATTGTCTTACGGATTTATTAGTCTGATGATGCTTGTGATTGGTTGCTAATTGTTTATATAACTTTATTTTTGCTTTCACATGACACTTCTGACTAGAAATAGAAGTAGAACTCTAAGCATTATGAATATATAAAAACTGCATTTCGTTCAGTGTATAATATGATAAGCTATGAACCAAACATTAATAAAATCATAAGTACCGTTAAATATATGCAAATACTGCAATCCCTTTCTGATGCCTCCCGCTCAATTTAACCGATTCAAAACAGCGTTTTGACACGGATTATTGTATACTATATTGGCAATGCCTGATCAATACAGAATTGTGTTATTAGAGCAAACACTCGGCTTTTGTGGTCCTTGGGAATGGTATACATAATCTTGATCGGCATTGTCATTTCGGATAAACCCTGACAACATGTAATATACAGTGTGTCTTTTTTGTTCAGCTATAGCTCTAGGACGAACGTTTCGTCAATCTATTGATACATAAATTTTATTTTACAAACCACTGTAGCACTTCTTTGCAAATACAAATTCAGTGTTTTGTTTCGAAATATATAAACAAGAAGAAACAATATTTCTCATATATAGTATATCTGAATACATAAGGTTTTCGTCGAACTGAAAGCAACAAAATGGCGTCCAATGCAACTAATGTAAGTGAGGGTTGGCAGAGTGGTATGAATGTATACGAACGCAATCGGCATATGTTGGAGAAGGAGCTGGATCCCGATGTTACTTTTAAAGTGTCTTCGCCACAAGACGGTAGGGTTTTATTTCAACATTAAAATTGTATTTAAAGCACTAAATAATATAGACAGTTGATATTTTGTAACATCGTTAAGTAAAAATATTCCATCCAAACAGTTTAAAATGCACATTCAATTGATATGTTAGTAGAATTTTTAATTTCATTGGGTCTATAAATAGAACATGGAATTTCACGTGTTCGAACGATGATGTTCTTATTACCAGTTTTATGTTTTAAACTCACCGTTGATTTTCCATAAAGCTTTGTTGTCACATGAATCTTTGTCATAGTGAAGGTGAAACCAGTAAGGATGCTCGACACATTACTACAGGCATCTAATAAGATAGATCATTTATCAAGTGTGGTTTGCAAATACATATATCACCTTACATTTCATTTTCATTTTAAGTACCCATTTATGTGAAATATATGCCATTGCTTTATTTCAGGAAAAATAATGTTCCTATAGCAGCTCACATAGCTCTCAACGTGCTCACCACATGTCACTGAAAAGGTTTCTTTATTTAAATTCACTTCATATTTTGAGGTTATTTCAATTATTTTCAGAGAAAAAAGTCGCGAAAATACGCGCTCATCGTTACATGTTAATTTCTGCGTCGCCGGTTTTCCGGGAGATGTTTCCTGACGAATTGAGAAAGCAAGGTGATGTGATTGTTCAGGATGTAGAGCCAGATGCATTTCGGGAAATGCTAAAGTAAAGTATTACATTATTCAACATTCTAAGTTGTTTACTGTAGGAAGTATGCTGGAACCCGTAATGGCGATAACCTCATGACCTATGTAAACTGTTTGATATAAATTTCGATTAATTCGATGAAATATATATAGGCTAGGTTTCAATTTTGTTCATGTTCGCTTTCGTTAAAGTAATCAAGTAATATTCAAACCGCAGTGGGTCTTACTATTTTAATTTTCATTTTTTATGATTTTGATATTTCAAAAAACATATTTTGTCTAGATTCATCTACACAGATAAGGTGACTTTGAACGAACAGAATGTCATGCAAATTCACATTGCTGCAAAGAAGTATCAGTTATCTAATCTAGTCAATCGTTGCGTGGAAAATATTTACAGAGAACTAAAAACTAGCAATGCTTGTTCAATTCTTGAGCATTGTCTGCTCATTGGCGAAAAGGATCTTTCAAGGAAATGTATCGATATAATTGAAAGAAACACAGCCGAGGCTCTGGCATCTGATGGTTTTATGAGCATTTCAAGTGAGACTCTAGGGGTTATATTGGACAATGCTCATCTAGCTCTGAAAGAAATCAAACTATTTGAGAAAGCGTTTGAGTGGGCTTCCAAAAGAATTGATGGAACCGTGAATGCTCGCACCGCTCTTGGAAAAAACCTCTTCAAAATTCGATTTCCATGTATGACAATAAAAGAATTCACCGATATTGTCTGCCTAAAGGATGTTTTGACTGAAAACGAACAGCTACAAATCTTCAAGTATTTAGCAAGTCCTGAAAAAAGTGACAAACCCCAGTTATTTTGCTGTGATGCAAGAAAAGACCCAAGTCAATCTAATGACTGTAATCTGATGAAGTAAATAGTGTATTTCACTAACAATACTATAACTGTTGAGTACAATGAACGATATCCACTGGTCCAGGTTGTTTAAGTACAAACATGACAGCGGCAACATCGTATGGAACACATCAGAGAGTCTTTAAAATGATCATGAAGCTTCTTCCTACATAAGGACAATTATTGTTTGGATATTTATGTGATTAAATCATATCAGCAACTGATATTTATTCTGTTTACCAAGTTTGATTAGAGTAAAGGTATCCAGAAAAAAATAGGTCATTAATGACAATTGAAATTATATAGCAACATAAATCAAATGCGGTACTTGACAATCATCTTTTGAAAGAGATGATGTTGTCAATTAAGTTAAGTTTTGTTATTATATGGGTGGAAGCGCCTTGACTATTTAAAGAATATGAGGAAATATATTTCTTTTGGATTATAAGTGAATGTCTTCTAAAAACCAGGCACGTGCATAATTAGATAAGATAGAAACAGGACATATAAAATGATAAAACGAACATTTATCAATTATTGTTTTGTCGGTGTGCCGTCTTATTGTCATGTGCCCGTGTCTTTATTTTGTATGAAATGCTGTCGTTTTGTTTATAGTCAATAAGGTCAATCCGTAATAAACAGCTTAATATGTGGACAAACAGAGTTTAATGTAAAACACTAGTGTTAATGTATGGGTTTTGTTTGTGTTAGGAAGAACATTACCATTCAGCAGATAAGGGCCCAAAAATAAAGATAAGATTTGCGGTGTTTTTGTCACTTGTCACTCAAAGCAAATTACGATGCTATACGATGAAAGGTTTCACTCGCGTTACTTTTTTAACACTAAATCAAAATAAACGAAAGTATAAACATGATTTTTTTTTATTTAGGTTCCAGTATTTCTCGAACGACAGTAAGTGATTTTCTGAGATAAAATGGGCGCTCTAGGTATTCTTGCAACTCGCCGTGCTCAAAATTTATATGCAATGAAACATATAATAGACGAAATTAAACAAATAAATAATACATTGGTTGCATATATTTTGAGAAAAAAATAATAAAAAAATAATGAGAAAATGTGCTCGTCGTTTAAATGAGCACTGCCTCTATTAGAACCGAAACATTGGTATTTTATTGGTCGTTTTCTCAAATCAACATTGAATTGCATATTCATAATGTTCGCAGATAGTATTCATAGACTTAATCAGCGAAACTAACATTCACAACGTTCCAATACTGCACCTATAGAATCAAACATCACTGTCAAGTAACCTTATATATGTGTACTCCTTCATATTAATTAAAAAATAATCATTTTTAAAACGTTTTGACTTTCTTTGCTTCACAATGTATTCATATGCAGATTAAGGAGACGGTAATTGAATTTAAATCAATATTCCGAAAACAAACATTAGCATTGCCATTTGGCTCTTATATTGAAGACATTGGTTCATCCGTTTATTTTTTTATTGCCTCCTGACTAACTCAGAAAATAAACGGAAAAAGGTTTTCAACTTTCACAACCATTGGGTTTCATCTAATAATTAAGATCGTTAACATTGATCCTTAGATTAATGTTATATTGAGAAAAGTTTGCATCGTGAATGTTAATCAGTAATTTATATTCTTGTATCCTAACATGTTATATTTTCTTTCATCATTACCTAATGTATCCATAATCGCTTTAAATAAAACGAAATTTAAATCAAGAGCATAATTTAAAGCTATTACTTATTGAACTCATCATAATAAAATCGGCAAAAACTGTTCAAAAAGCATCATGTTTGTTTCGAAGACCGTACCAACAAATTTCTTTCTGTAATGTACACGAGAAACTTTACTAATTAATAATGCGTAAATTTCTTATATCTCTATCATGTTTATGTGTAAGCGGTCTTGTTTAGTGATTTGAGCAAGAAACTACTAGTTTATAGCTGAAAGTATATGAAGTACTAAACACAGATTATTCAAAAGAGGATACCATCACAACTGTTTCGCTAAGCACCATTACAAATAGGTCAATTAAATTTAGCGGACTGAGGGCAATGAATAGATAGATATGTATAGAAAGTGGAATAAATTAGGTTGGATTCTATCAAGGAATATAGGTAGAAAGTCACACATATAAAGAGCACATGCGATATATTCGGCCATGTAATACTCATAATTGAAAATACATTCATACTTTGACAAGATTAAAGGCATTTTTGTTCATTTACCAAAAGTCACAGCACAACGTTATTTTGTCGCTTAAATACTATGAAATGCCTTGGCTACTGTTTATTATGGCTAATGCTGATAGCTCACATCGATGAGCGGTTTCATATAGATAATAACTGTTTTCATTATAGCTCTATCTGCATCAACACTTTTAAGAAAATGCTTAGTTTTAATATGATATCATATATAAAAAATATAAAATTCGTTCCAAGCAAAAAGTGATTTAATTATTAGTTTGTATATTATTTGGTTGTATAAATTATAGAATAAACTGCAGCCTAATTTTACTCTGTCGCTACACATTTATTGACACTAGTTTGCATCACACCACTTCAATGTAATTTGATAAAGATGTCGATGATAAGGCAAGCTACATACTTTAACAACAATGATGGTCTTTCATATGATAACTTCTTGCACTCGACTTAGACATCCATATAATCAAATAAGCTTAATCATTATGCAAGGTGATTTGCATTGATTTATCTAGGTGATACAAAAGGGTCGTTTCATTTTTTTATTGTAATTAATGAAATTATATATTTTTTTTAATTACGCATTTAATTCATCGCGTAACAGCAAATTCGTGAATAATATCAAACTGAGATAATAACTGGATAAACAAATAAAGTATAAACTGAACAGATAAAATGGCGTCCAGTGCAAGGAATAACATCATGTATTGGCAGAGTGAAATGAATGTTTGCGAACGCAATAGGCATATGTTAGAAAACGAACTAGAGACCGATGTAACTTTTATAATATCTTCACCGCAGAATGGTAAGTGTTTGATTATACTGTATTATCATACTAAACAAATAAATATTAGACAGTTTATATTTTCTAACTAAGTCAAATTATTTCATGCAAGCAATTTTAAGTCCATAATCGACGGTTACGTTTTTAGAGTTTGGAATGTTATTAGCTTTAAAATAAAGCTCAGGTTTCTCAAATTCTCGAAAAAGATACTGTTGTTAGTATTATGCTTTAAACTTATCATTGGCTATGCAATATCGATTTGTTATCACATGAACCTTTGCAATACTTGAGATAAAACTTAAAAACATAAAACTTATGTGAAAGCAATTTCATTGCTGTTATTAAGGACAAAAATGCTACTATTGTAGGTCACATAGCGCGCAACGTAATCGAGCTGTTGGAAATGTTTTCGTCTTTTAAATTCACTTCATATGTATATGTGTCCATTAATATTTCAGTACAAAATGCTGTTGTATTGCGCGCACATCGTTACATGCTTATTTCGGCGTCGCCCGTTTTCTGGGCAATGTTATGTGGAGAGTTGAGAGAGCAAGGTGACATTATTGTTCCAGATGTGGAGCCAGATGCATTTCGGGACATGCTCAGGTAAATACAGAATATTATATTGCAGCCTGTATTAACTGTGAATGACCTTTATTGAAATGGACCTCGTTGAGCCGGTAACTTAGGTTCGATGTAAAGGGTTCGATTTAAAGTTCAGTCTTATCGAATATCTAAGACTGGGGCTTTCAAATGTTCGGCAAAATCAATAATTCGGTTTGGTCATGTAAACGTTAGTGAGGGTCGACTGTACACGTAATAATAAGCTAAAAATAGTCAAAAATAAAATAATGTGGAATAACTTTGCACTTTTTATACAAAGCTTAATGCATAAACACTGTGTTTTACTATGCAACTCACGATACTGTTTATCATTGACCAACTGATTCTAATGTTTCGAAATATTTTTTTGTAGATTCATCTACACAGATGAGGTGACATTGAATGGGCAGAATGTTATGCAAATCCTACATGCTGCCAAGAAATATCAGCTATCTACCCTAGTCAAACGTTGCGTGGACTTTCTGGACAACGAGCTCAAAGCTAGCAACGCCTGCGCAATCCTCGATCATTGCCAGTTCTTTGGCGAAAAGGATCTTTCCAAGAAATGCCTCGATATAATTGAAAGTAACACGGAAGAGGCTCTGGCACCCGACAATTTCATGAGCATTTCAAGCGAGACCCTAGGCGTTATATTAGACAGTGCTCATTTAGCCATGAAAGATATCAAAATATTTGAGAAAACATTGGAATGGGCTTCAAACCGTACCGATGGAACCTTGAATGTTCGCACCGCGCTTGGAAACAATCTCTTCAAAATTCGGTTTCCATGTATGACAAATCAAGAATTCACTGAAATTGTTTGCACAAAGGATGTTTTGACGGAAAGCGAACAGCTTCAAATCTTCAAGTATATAGCAAGTCCAAAAATTAGTTCCAAGCCAAAATCATTTTGCTGTGATGCCAGAAAAGCGAAACCTGGCCGTAGTCAAGAGATCAGTAAGTTGTCGACATAAATATTAAATTTATAAAGGCAATAATACATTTGTTTTGATTATTGTTATAGTTTGCTTTGTTGCATATGCGTATAAACTATATCATCCAATAGCTTATGTGAATGCATAATAAAGAATCTTCATTATAAATGTCATTTTGCCTGCCACTTTTATACAATTCTATTTAATTGACAATGCATTGCTGGTGACAAAATGCATTTACATGCGCTATTTGAATCTAGAGCAAATAATTTTGTTTCATCTACGGCTATGCGTATTCTTTTTCTTTCAATCCGCCTCAGAAACCGTGCCCCCTCGCTATATAT
>LQRL01070100.1:0-13137 GCA_001703475.1 Hydroides elegans
GAGCTGGTCGTCTTCAGAATTCCCCGAAACCAGCAGCGACGCCAGGAGAAGGCCTGATGACATCCGCGGCCCTGCGATCTACATCGTATTAAGGTATAAGTAAGGTTTGAATCTAGTTATTCAGTTTTACATTATAATGTCACCAACATGTGTTTATATTTTTCCTATATCCTAAAATCAAATAAAATTGGTGTTCATATTTATTTTTGTTTCCCGTTTTCTGACTTATGGTACTACTGTCAAAGCATTTTTCTAGTCATCTTTAAAATTACATATACTAAGTCTTTAATCAAATATGTTGGTAATGAAATTTAATTCATATATAACTTTTACGTGTACATCCACAAACGTATTATTATTTTTAAGTGACATATCAAAAGAGTTCATCTGAGTTCACCTGAGGTGCGTAGGTTTCAAATAGCAGTCCGTAAAAATCAGAAATAACGCGTTTGTTTTTCCAGCGATCTAACCTGATACCTATATCTTTTCAAGCAAAAGCACAAAAGACTGCATGACTTCAGAAAACGTGTTATTATAACTGGTGATTGTAATGATTGCGTACATAGTTAACAATATGTCGTACTATGATACAAAATACTATAATATCGTCAAACGGGGTGTAAACGACAATGTTTTAGAAGCGAGCGAAAATAACGAGAGGTTCTGTAATAATGATCAGGTTTGTAAGTAACATTTGACTTTTGCACTGGAAATGTGTTGAACAACGGACCTATGACACAATCCTATCATAACACGATCGAACGCTTTCAATAAAGTGTCTTGTTTTGCTCAAATGAAATGTAATGATGCAAAACACTTGATTTTAGGCTGGTTAGTTAGTTACAGAACAGTAAATTTCTTTATTTTTGACCGATTTAGCTCGTTAACTTTGTACGTTTTACTTTTGTAATCTTTAAAAACATTTAAATTATTAAACCTATTACAAAAATCAAAGCAACAGCAAATTTTGTTCCAACAATTATACAATTATATCACAATTATGTAAAACTAAAAATTCTTGCGCTAAAAATGCGTTATTTTCGTCTTCCCTTTTAATTAATATGGCATTTTAACTTGAAACCTAGCAAATTAAAAGGAGGATTCTATTTCAGGATTTTAACCATAGGTTATGACGTCAAAGTGTGGTAACCATATATAATTTGTTTAAGCTGCTGGAAAATAATGAAACAACAAAAATTTTAACTAGGGCGCCTTTATATTGAAACGGATGAGCTGTTGTGTCTTGTGGTTTATTGTACTAAGGGGTGATTTTCTTCTCTTTTTTAAAAAGTATATTCAGGGGTCTAGTACATTTATCAATATGACAATACACATTTATTCAGTGCTCCCTGAAAATAATCTATTCAGTGAATTTGAGTTAAATAAAAAACATGAAAAAATAAGATACATGCTATATATGTTACTGTTTCACTATAATACTTATGACTAAATCAGATAACAGAAAATAGTCGATTTAAAATAGATATCCTCAATTGCAATAAGCATTATAGCCCCAAAACTCTAGCCACAATGCCTTATCAATCTCCAATATAAACGACTAAAGTCGTGAATATCAACGCTAATAGAAGGCCATCAGTGTCATGCGATACCATAAAGACACCCCTCGTGGTACACTAACATATGCATTGGTCACTCGCGTTTGATTATATATGGATTATATTAAAACTGTCATTTAAGATAAAATATAGGAAGGCATTTGGTTTGCCATGGTGAGGAAATCGATACAAGAAAGTAGTTTCTTTCGGCAAAGTGCCGAGCGTTTATCTAAAAGTTTAGGAGATGGGAAATCGAGAATATAGGTAAGACCCCAAGATTTTTAAATAGTCAAAACGTATGCACCACCTATATATGGACATTGGCAAAATCAAAACGCATCACTACGTGCGTCTATTTTTGCTTTGGCTTTACGCATGGCCGAAGCGCTGGCGCCAACGGGAGATTTGAGACGAAAACCCATTTATGTTAATGAGAAAAATGTAAGCGTAAGTTTAATGTAGTTTATCGTTTTAAAATAAATATGCTAATAAAGCAAAGTACCGGTAAATATAAACTGGTCGATTTTTATCAAGGCTATAATGAGTATGAGGTTGATTAATGTTGGAAATGAAAAACAAGTTTTTTTGGAGGTAGTGTATTAATGTTGGGGCTCAAATGCACTTTAGGGAGTTGTTCAAGTAGAGCTAAATCATTAATATCATTTCTTTGTTTATATTTAATCAAATTTTAAGGATGATACTATATCCAGTATATTGCACCTGGTAACAAATAAACGGGATTTTTTATCATTCTTGTCGCTAAAAATTCCCCTTAATTCTCCCTTTATACGAGATCGCTTTCATATAATGTCTTATTTACAATATACAATTATCAAAGAAATATATTGTATTTCTCTTTGAAAATTGAATAAGTTACCTGTTCATTAAAATGTAAGTGAGAATGGTGTAGCTGTTATTAATGCATATAGTTATTCTATTTCAAACATACTTAATATTTGGCGACCTGTATGCATCAAAGTGTTGAAAACTGAAGCCCTGAGATGAGACTTAAGCTTTGTGTTGGGACTTTTTTGTTAGTTATTATTTGAAAATTTTAAGCATTTTTACCAAGATTTGCGTCATAACAGGTTCAATGTGTAATTCATTTTTTTTCTAATATCAATATGATTTAAGCTAAACAAATCTTGTTTGTTGTTTTTATAAGCAAGTTTCGGGGATAATGCTTAATAGCACCATCTTGCTATTTAAAGATCATTCTACCCTGTAATTTATATAATTTAATATATTTGTGAAAGAAGCATGACTGAAAACTTTGGATTCAAAAACTAAATTATAAGTTCAATTAAGAAACACATGGTGATAAAGAGACATTTCCTGAAAAAAAAATCTTTTTTTTTTTTTGTTTAATAAAAAAACACTAAATCAAAGCCCTGAAAAGTTCTGCAAAAACGCAAAGAAACTTTGAAAGCCCCTAAAGACATCTTCTTAAGTCTAGACTATATTCTGTTCAGCTTTTCAATAAAGCATCTTCGTATGTAATGACCATTGCCTAAAGACGTCTTGTGTGCATTTCGTCTATGTAATTGTTTCTAAAACAAAAACTTTAAAATAAAACTGACATTTCTTTCAGCACAGGTGAATGTCAAGAAAGTTGATGAACCTCGAAAATGCAAATGAAGTTTAAGATGCGATTTTTTTTTGGAAAATAAAAAAATCTATGATTCTTTTTGATGAGTTCAGTTTAATGAATGGGCCTTATTAGAACGTAAATTAAGGGTAACCGCGCTGTAATGCAAAATATACATCATACGGACAACATTCTCTGGGATATCTTTTCTCAGTCATCTAAAAATAGGTACCTGAAACGAAAATATTTCATCAATGCAAACGTCACAAATTTACAAACTATCATAAATCATGTCAATCATTTATAATGCAGTTTGGTGGGAATACAGCAAGTCCGTTTTCAATTTTTCGCTGTCGTGTATTCTGTTACAAAAAAGTAATGTCTTCAGCTGTCAAAAACTCTAAAAGTTACATATTTACATGAGCTTCATATTCAAGAAGATTTATTCCGCTGCATTCAAACCTGGCTAATTGGCAATTAACTTTCAATGCGAAAAGTTATTTCTCTTTTCACGCTGCATTTAGACATAGGAGAAAACATCAATATAGAAACATATGAAAGGTTAAGTTTCTACAATGAATAATAAACAGTTCACAAATGTTAAGGCTTAACTAATATTATAAATTTGAGCTCATTCTTTATATCATTTCACACGAAATTAAATGTCCTAAAAGGCAAACAACAAAACCCTTCAATTATACTTAAATAGGTTTAATTGCAATAAACTATAGTTCAAGGATACCTATAGTTTATCTTGAAATGAACAGATGAACATTCATTTGCCTTTTAAACCTAAGATCAAGGGTCTTAGCAAAAGGTAAACGTTTCAGACAAAAGGTGTATCAAAATTCACGAATTGCATTTATTAGTTAGAGTTTTGAGTTTGTTATTTGAAAAATGCATTTCTTAATAAAACATTATAGTGATTGAAAAGCGCAACAAATTTAAAACCAAGCATGTGGAACATTTTTCTCACTTTGGTTTTACTTTTTTTGTTGACAAAATAATAATAGTTCATCAATTTCAAATTTTGATTTAATAAAACCAAGTCAATTTATTTGATAGTACAATATAGCCAACAACCATAACTGACAAGAAAATATTGCCTTTTTCATATTTTTGACCTTGACCCCCTTCAAGGTCATCCCAAATATAATACTGACCTTGACCGCACAGAAGATGCACGAGTTACCCATGCAGTAGTGGCCGGTGAGTTGGCGGAAGTTGCGCCGAAACACATCCAGATGCCACAGAACCTAAAATGAGGAAAAATAAATATAAATATAACACATCTGGATTTATTTGGGGTACTTTGAGTCTTAAAAGGAAGAAAAAGAAAGCAAATATATATGGATGTATTTGAAGCATATTTGAATATGTTGACATTAAAAGCTATTAGTGTTAGATGTGGAGCTTTATATTTTGTATAAATAATTCACATTTTTATTACACATTTAACAAAGGTTTTCAAATTGAGATCTGATTTGATATTTCTTTGTACAATATATACATTATTTAATATTAAATTTTCGCAACGATATTTTAAATTATTAACTTAAATAATTAACTTATTTTAATATAATATGCGATGTTAAAACCACTTTTAATGTCAAATAAATAATTTGAAACTCAATGCTGCGGAACGAGAGTAGCACTAAATAATTCTAATGTAATCACAACAATATTGATCCAAGGATCAAATTGATTTCCCCCAATTCACATCTTTGAACATTCTGAAGTACTGAAATATGACCAACGAGAGACAAATTAAGGCATTTAAACGTATATAATCATGGAAACAAACCTAGTTTTTTCTTAACACTTCTAAGCCGAAGTAATGAAATCACGGAAGAGAATATGAAGAAAATGGGACAAACAAGACAGAAAAAGCCAAGCTACACGTTCCCCAGCTGAAATTTCAACTTCTGGTATCACGATTATTTGACTTTCTATTCCAAAAATTTCAATTTTCGTGCCAGGTAAATTTAAGGACACGATGTAAACATTCAGTTTTGCCCCCGAGACGATTGAATATATAAGTGACATCTCAATATACATTGATGAAAACTGGAGAAAAAGACTGAATGGAGAAAAATACCTTTAAGTGCGACCAATCAATTCGAAAAAATGTAAAAATATGCAATTTTTAACGCGTTAAATAGATTTGATGATTCAATTTCAGGGTAATTTAAAGCTATAGGGAGTCCTTTTACCAGGTTTTTACGGTTCCTTTTTTTAACAATTGAATTGATGTGTGAAAATGTGCGGTAGCTTTTCATGGTTTATTCTTTTACAGATTATCTGACAACGGTACTTTTCACTGATATCCGTATGCTTGCTCAAAAACGTTTTAGTATACAGACTGTTGACCACCACATTTTGTATGCGAGAAACACATTGTTTCTCTTTTTATTCAAATCTCCCGCGTATACAATTCCTTTTACTCTCTGATCAATCTTAATCAGGGCGGCATAAGATCAAGAAGTCAGCTGTATAGGACATATAAATAATATGTCACGCTCGCACGCGTTACAACCTATGGACTAAACCCATTTTTCCCAGCTCCTTACAATACCTTTCTATACCAAACCCTAAAACACATCTGTCTATGCCAGTATGGTGCCTTGGTCTTTCCCTTTATTCCTACCTAACTCTTTTTTTTTCAAAAGCCCACTAATGGTCAAGCAATATATCATAACCATATCAGTCATCATAAAGGCTTCACGTTGACAAATTCGCCGTTTGAAAATAACCGGGTTTTCTTCCCGCTGCTGGGCAATATTGCAGGGCATTTTAAATTTCATAATAAGCTTGTTTTGAGCTGGACTTGACATGGTTATTATAATGGTTCTTCAAAAATATGACCAGATGGATAATTTATATATATGGGTTGTGTTTCGCATATGTTTTTGGAGCGGGTTTCTAAGGGGGCATACTGTGAAAACTAACGTATCGCGTGCGATCGTATCAAAAGCTTTTTAACGGTCGCGGCTACATATGTTAGCAAATTGGAAAACGATACCAACGATATAAAATTATATTAATATATCTTAACCTATGCAATTTTCACAAATTTATATTACAATGTAGACTTCTAGGTGATTTTTATTAATCATTACATCAAATGATCTCAATTTGAGTTTTGAAGGATTTTCTTCAGCTATTTAGAAATATTTTCCAACAACCAAAACATATTTCGACGTAACCCGACCCCAACGCAGACAACGATACCCAACCCAAAGTCAAACGAGCTTTCTCTCTCGTCCAGACAAGAACCAATCTCTTCTATCAACTGACCAGCCATTATGATAAGCGATACATACTGGTCAGCTAATCGACTATGAACATTGCCATCCTTATCTGATACAAGAAGCCATCCATCTGGAAAGATACCTTTACGAGAGAGAAAATTGACCTTTTTACTTATGTGGGTTTTCTAACTTATGTGGGCGGCTGTCTAATGACTTTATTCATGCGAGGAGAGAGTGAACAAGAAAAGCCTATAGGAGCATTATACCTATGGTAAGTGCTAATGAGGTTATTCATGCGAAAAGATGTTAAGATAAAGAAAGGTATGGTCAGATGCCTGTGTTAGTGATGCTTGCTTTGTTTGGGTTAAGTGCGAAAGCCAATGAGTTGGACCAAACGTTAGACCAACTTTATGTTCCGAGTCGAGATACTTAGAAAAACTAGGAAAACTCAAACGGTTATCAATGTTCCTTTAGGGAATCGGTAATACTGCTGCTAGACATACTTGTATTCTAAGCAATCAAAATACACCATAACGTTTGAGACCTGAAGAAATAAAACCATAAAGCTTCAAATGATACTGATTGCATTCATAGCAATATACCTCAAGTTGTTTTTCAAACTTCCATAGACTTCTACCAGTCTCATTGTGTCACACAGTCTATTCTTATTCTATTCTTATTCAAACGTGTTATAGTGAAAACCCTTGACCCTAAGACCGGGTCACACCTAGCCCCCGGGAGTAGATTCCCTTGTATAGACAACCATAACCACAACCGGTCAGTCAACAATACTGACCGTATAGAAGATATATTCTAAACCCTATCCAAGGTCAACCAATAGCCATAGCCTAAGGGGTAATAGGGTGCGTCCTATACACTTTTCCACTTCAACTACAGTTTAAAACCACAGAACCTAAGCATTAAACACTTAAATTATCATAAAAATTTAGCAAAAACTGTCGTGACTTTGGCATCGTTTGATGAACAATACACACAGGATGCCATATATGATTCGGAAAATCATACCATTGTTTTGTTCTTCAAGGGGTTTATGAATTTCGCGCTTGATTGGAGTTTAACAGAGGACAGTGTTTGGGCTTGTCAATGTTTGTGATGACCCCTTCCCCTCACTTCTTCCTCAATCCCACAAGTCATGCAGTTGCATGTTCATTGATGACCACTGCTGGAGTTTTAAATTACTAAAAGTTATGTGCTCCCTTCAAATATCCTCTTCTTAAATTTCAATCTATACCGGTAATTTGCAGTAAAAGACAATTATAGTGTCAACACGATTAGGTTATCAAACTTCTGTGCTCTGACTTCAAAATTATGATATTTCCCCCCTTTGTCAGTAAAGGAATGGAAAAAAAATGAAACGGGGGTTTATTTTGCATTTTTTTAGGAAATTCTTGATTTGTTCTGAGGTGCACTTATGATCATAAGGTAAAACTTCCTGTTTGTAACCCTACAAAATGTTACCATGAAAAAAATTGTAGATAAAAATATATGCTGGCCAATCTTATGATATTACTTGATTAAAAATAATCATTTTTACACTGATAAATGAAACCTAAAAAAAAATTAAAACCAAAACCTTCACAAACTTATAATTCAAATCACCTAGGAGTGACCCGATTAATCACGACGTGCGACGAAAATACAAATGAGAGACCCAAGGCTAAATGAGGATGAAAAGTGGACAGACACGAGTGATTATGTCATCAAAATGTTTTTATTTTCATCAACCGTCGGTTCGCGTGCCAAAAGCCTGGCAAACTTACCAACATTCAAATCATCTCAAAACAAAAGAACTAACAATGGAATACTAGGCTATAAGATATAAAGAAAAATCGAGAGGGGCGCAAGAAATAACTGGGATGCTGCTTGCACAAAGGAAACCTCACGTAACGTAAAAGACGTACGAGATAAAAGAGGGTATACGCATCTTCCTACCTAAAATGAAACATTAGCGCACAAGATACGCACGGTTTAAAGGGTAAGGGCCACAATGTGGGTAAGCATCACAAGCTGGCCCGCGTCAAAACAAAGGCTGATGCATGGATGCGCCGAAAGTGGCCACAGGCGCCCCGAGAGTACGCATGCGCCATAAATCAACGCATGCGCACAACGTCCGAAATCGTTCCAAAAAGATGGATCACTTATTCTGTTACGTAATAAGTCTTCTTTTTTTAAAGGATGGGGATGAGCATTGGAGGCAAAATCCATCACTTTCACAGGATATTCAGTTTATTTTGTTTCACATTTCATTAACTATTAGTGCAGATCAAGACCCGATATTTTCTGAAAAGTAGCCAAGATACATATATACATTTGTAAATATATTTTCTTATTATCACAACCGCGAATGCATCCAATTTGGCAACCATCTGTAGATATCGCCTTCGGACAACCTAGTGTAATCGGTACAAGATTATTTTTCTTGGTTTACAACACAAGGAAAAAAAAAGACTGACCATCCAACCAACCAACACTAACAAATCGGCCGAGGGCGAAAACCTAAACAGTTATTAGTTATATGAGAACAGGCGGCTAAACAAAAGGGTCAGTGGATGGTCGGGGAAATATTGTAGTGGTACAGTGTGATTGATGAGGGTGCGATTAGGTTCATTGCGCCTCCGGACTGACCTCTTGAAAACCAATACATAGAGAAATATTACATGTATGTTGTATAGATAGATGGTTGGTCGGTTGGTAGGCTTTTCTAATTTGATAACTTCTTTCAGGATCTCTTTGATGGAGAAAATTAGAGAAGGATTTGAAAAGGACACATATAGCAAAACCCGTACTAAGAGTAATCTGAGGAGATGAAATTTATTCATTCTTTTTAAAAGACAACAAAAATCGAGAAGGTGGGGGTAACTTAGAAGCAATACCTTGGGGCAATCCTTAGCATCCATGCCACAAGTCACCAAACGAAATGTACTGCAGGAACAATAACAATGCTTCACACACAGACACATATGTGGCAGCAACCGGACAGGCGCACGTTGCCATGCTAACCATGTAACCCTGACAACCAGCCTTCACAGCCAGACAGACAACGGGAGGGGGCTGGCAGTCGTTATCTAAAACGCTGAGGGACACCCAACCTCATCTAGCCGCCTCCACGGTCGGGACATTAGGAAATAAGGATGGTTATGTATGCAGGGGTTTGAAATTTGATGGTCGCGCTCGGGCGACTAACTCCAAAAAGTTAGTCGCCCGACCGAAAAGTTAGTCGCTCGGGTATTTCTTAGCCGTAATACATGTCGAGGGTAATAGAATCATTAAGATTATATAATTATCCACATCGATACAAGACGCACTTCAGGGAAAACTTGGCGCTTTAAAATCTTGCGCCCTTTGGCGCGTTACGTTCAGACACTGAACGGCGCCCGAAAACCCCATTGCACTCAAGTATAGGTAGATTAAGATGATGATGATACACCATAACTGAAATGCTTGGAATGCCCAATCAATCTAAACTATGATTTTTGGAGAAGGGGGAGCACATACTCCTGAAATCTGCGCTTGAGAACAATCAATGCGCCGTCGAAGGCGAACCCTTTCCAAAGTTGCGCCCAAAGTAATTTGCTAAATATCGCAGCTCAAATGTTCCCTGCTGATGTCTTGATGGTACTCCAAGATTAGAGTGAATTATGATACATGAGGCCACAATGCGAGCGCCGAAGGCGCGAGCGCTAATTCAAATTTTGCCGAAGTTGAACTGATTTCTGCCTAAATTAATATTAACCAGGGATTTATTTTTAAATGAGCCAAAAAGTTAGTCGCGCGTCGGGCGACTAACTCTGAAAAGTTAGTCGCCCGAGACAAAAGTTAGTCGCACACGCGACCGTGCGACCGCCAAGGTAAAACCCTGTGTATGGAGAGGTGATGAAAGGTGCAGGGATGAAAGGGGGTTCGTATTTGCCAAAATACGGGTTTGTAGCTTTCATATATATTTTTTTCCTTTTAGGATTATTTGATGAACGAAATCTTTTTTGGCATAAAACCTTTCAGTGGACTGAGGTCATTTTCGAGTCCATTGGCTAAGGTCACCCAGGACACACAGATGAGTGGACCTGTTCACCTGGAGATTTGTCTGCCATTGTGGCTACGTTGCCATGGCATCACACAAGTCAGGTCACTTGAGGTCAAGTGTCAAGTCTGGATCGAGTCTACCAATCGACTGTTAATGCATGCACTATGCACTTTCTTTATTTTACAGAAAAAGTGAGGCATGCAAAAACATAATGAGGATATATTATGCTATTCAAGTCGTTCTAACAAATTGTTTTTTTTTAAACATATAGGAGCAATCCGTGTTTACTAACAAATGCCAGATTCCCGCGCATGCGCAGTGCGCTGGGTGGCAGAAGTACCCAAAACAGAGCGGGATCCATAAGGAACAACAGGGATCCCTCCAAATTTTAAACTCAAATTTATGTTTTGAATTAGCCAAAATCTGACGGAAAATAAGATATTTGTAAAATAAGACTTCATATGAATACATTAACATCAATTCGAAACCATTTGATGTTGAGATAGTGGAATTGAGGACCTTCCAATTTATCAATAGTATCATTGATATTCGTCGATTGTACTTGTCCAGAACGCTTAGATATACTTTGAAAATAGGATTTAATAACACAAAAACTCCAATTTGTTGATTAAGTTATATTAAAGACAAAAAGTCAAAGAGGAGCAGATCTGTTCTTAATTCCAAGCGATTTTTAATGACCCTCACAGTTTCTTAACCAGTACATGTACATGTATATCAATATGGGGATTTATGGTACTGGATTTTTGTGTTTGTCTAATTCTTAAACCTTTTTTTGGCATATGGATTTAATTCAATCAAAGAAAGGATTTGAATATACATGTTTAATATTTGTTAGATCACAATCGACTGTTAATGGGAAATTTGTTTCAGTAACATATTTTATAACGTACCCGATATTACACTCAACGTATCCTCTCAGCATTCAAAACAATATGTTTCAGTTCATATCCTTAATATTTAAAAGCAATATAAATCCATACACATTATGTGTTATTTTACGTCAGATACATTAATATCCTAATATTTTAAACTTAAACTCTACATTAAATGCAACTTCATAGCAATATAGAAACACAGCCCTGATCTTTTACTTTAAGCGGTTTTTCATTTCAACGTTCAAATGCAAGACAGGCGCTCAAATATAGCGAAACGAATATAAATTTAAGTATCTGGATGTAAAATGTGACATCTCATGGCCAAACTTAGCTGGATAGCGAGGACTGGCGATAAGATTCTGATATTCTGATAACGAAGAAATATATGGGAAGAAGGCATTATAAGAACAACTCCTATCTCCATATTAACCTGCTTATAAATTCTCAGTTTTATTGCTATTTGATTTAAAACATAGCTTATGCTAATGAAGAAAGGTTTGAGTGTCGATTATCTTAATCAAGCATGTTAAAAACCGATCCGAATACATTCATTTTCATGATCAAATTACATATAAATTGGTATGAAATGATAGCAGAAACATAGCTCTGGCCACCCGGAACACTTTAGCCCTTTAAAAATGGCTGTGTGACGTCACGCGGATTGCTACTATTTGTAATATTTAAATACTTCCAAGAATGTGTCAACCTAGTCTGCAAGTAACCAATCCTCACAAGATATTCTTACAAAAACAATCTTCAAAAGGTGTCTACAAACCAAGCGACATTCAAATCCTTATATTTATTCCTGCACCAGGACGCATTTAGCACATGATTGCACAATCCCAAGTTCAAAAGTGTCAGAATCCGTGTTTTAAAAGCATTGTGTTGACAGAAATGGTTGTTGATCATAGCAGCAGGCAAGTGTCACACTAACCCACTCTGACAGCTATTGAGTTTAGAAAGTTCCAGGGTACCAGTATAGAGATCGGTACAGTGAGTTTATAAGACAGGATTTCAGTATGAGTCTTCTATATTTATATGTTCACCCTTAAATGATGGCTATAAAAAGCTCATATTATTATCAAAAAAAAAATCACATATGGCAATGGCACGATGAAATGCAAGCCACGATGAAATGCAAGCAAACTAAAATAGTTGCTCGCTGTCCTACTTTCATTTGCATTTACGTCACAATCGGTCAGTCAGTTATCTAGACACATATCAGTTCTTCCGTAATTCTAGTTCCTTCTGACACCGGTCACCCACCTTAAGCGAAATCCAATCCCCATGTTGGTACTCGGTATCCATACAGACACGTGTCTCTCAAAATGTATTTTAGCGTTTTTATTGTTTATTTTGTCAGTTACTCTGATTCATTTCGACGTTTCAAATATCCATGATAAGACGATTGCATTGTATGGATTTCAGGTATGAGACTTGATAAATGTTTGAATATTTCTCTTTTCTAAATTTGTTGTTTATTAAAGCTATGAATAAACAAATTTATCTGAATTATTCGTTTTCTTAAGCGATTACTCCAGATGGATTCCTAAGTGGGTTTTATCGAATCCTGACATTTGATTGACATAATTCGTTATAAAATCGACATTTATTGAAATCCAATATTATTTATCCAATAAAATGCATTATAATACTGCTTCAATTTGATACCATGACATCGTTTAATAGAATTTGATTTGCATAGATTAGTGTATTAGCACAACTAAACTATTTGCAAACTGCAAATAACTGTAAATTTTCCTCACCTATGACATCATTCCATTTTTTTTTTTTTTTTTTTTTT
>LQRL01070118.1:0-10234 GCA_001703475.1 Hydroides elegans
CATTCCAAGCGCTCGGTCACCGCCTAAAACCACGGGTAAGGTAAGAAAATACCTTGTATATAATATATACCCTGGTTGAAAATTATTAAAAGCCTTAAAAACTCAAAAATTTTGAAAAAATTTAGAGTTGACAAAAAAGGCGTGTGAACCGTAGCGCGCGCGAAAATTTTAGGAAGTGACGTCATAGTTCGTATTGGGATGTCAGTCCCACGGGCCGTTTTGGCACCGTGGGGCCGAAGTGGCCTCATGAGGCCACTATGGGATCATAGAATTTAAATTTTATTTAGGGTGTCACTCGAAGTGTTCTCGTTTTACAAGCGCGATACGATATATATAGATATCGTAAGGCAGAATAGGGTTCAAGGATGTAAGTAAACTTCTCATCGTGGGATATTTATGAATATTGGGAAGAGTATGTCAATTAATCTATAGCTCCGCCCCTTTATCATAAACTATTTGCATGTCACCCATGACAGCAGTAAAGCAATCTTTGGAGGCTATGTCTATCTCACTCAGCTCTGTAAAACCAAATCAAAATAAGTTTATGAATATTGGGAAGAGTATGTCAATTAATCCATAGCTCCGCCCCTTTATCATAAACTACTTGCATGTCACCCATGACAGCAGTAAAGCAATCTTTGGAGACTACGTCTATCTCACTCAGCTCTGTAAAACCAAATCAAAATAAGTTTATGAATATTGGGAAGAGTATGTCAATTAATCTTTAGCTCCGCCCCTTTATCATAAACTACTTGCATGTCACCCATAACTGCCGTGAAGCAGTCTTTGGAGGCCACGTCGATCTCACTTAGCTCTGAAAAACAAATCAAAAGGTGTTTTTATCAATTTTGGGACGAGTCTGCAAACCACTCAGTTCTGAAAACAAAACAAAAGGCGTTTTGAATCTTGGGACCAGTCCGTAAACCAATCGAAGACTTGAAAAAGTTAATGCGGATGTGTTGACATCTCCAAATGCGTGTATTTATCTATCTTATCACAATGTTTGCATCCATATGACGTAATTTTGAAAACCAATCACAAATGTGTCTTAACCACTAGATCGCTCTTCTCTAGACCAATCAAACTTGATTCTACCGGAAAATCATCGACGTCTTTAACTTGAATTAAATTTGCAGCAAAATCAATGATTTTGGTACTTCACAATAAACACAATGAAAAAATATATATATACAAGAAAAAAAAATAAAAATCTGAAAAATAACTAAGAAAGAAATGATGACTCACCATTGAGCAAAATAAAAGGCGGAGGCGCCAACGCGAGATCCATACCGATGCAATTCGCGGCATCCGACTGACCTGATGAAGTGTAATGTTTTATTGATTAAATAAAGTTATTAATAAACTAATCACTAATTGATTTTCTAATAAATTATTTTTTTTATTGAAGCTTTAACACTAATAAAATTACATTAAAATCTAAAGTTTATCATCTCTTGATCGTTTTTCAACAGTTTGAGTCAAACGGAAAAGCGACATCTATTTCGTCACTTATATAAAGTTTTTTTTTTCATATCATTTAAACAAGATGCAAAGAAAATGAGTCACAACTCATCGAAATAGTGGCATCATTAAGTCCCATTATTTGCACCATATCAGAAACCTCATCGCGACATCATTAAACCCAATCATAATTTAACCCCATCCTATAACCATTTCATTAAACCAGATCAAATAACCACATCACATAACCACCTTTTAAAACCACATCTTACCGAAAGACTGTGGCACTTCCCAGCGCACGATGACATCGGTCGTGACGTAATTCTGCACGCATTGTCGCACGCCGAATGCGTTACTCTGCACGTAGTATGACCATTCAACGGAGTTCGACGTCGCAGTGGTGAAGTCGATACATGTGAAAACGCCTGAGAAAAAAACAGTGGCACATTTAAACGTTGCAGGAAAATATGAAGATTTATATGGAAAATTTAGAATGTAAACAACATAAGGGTCTGAGATGGGTCAAATTAAAGGCCTCAATGTAATCGAATGCTCTTGTTCGAAGTTATACTTGTTAGATATATAAGCGTTTTATGATTAAAGAGGCGATTTTTTTTCTCAATAAATCAAAACCTTTCCCGATGATTATAATAAACTTGCTAAGAATACATATTTTTTTTCTTATTTCGACAAAAACATCTCCACATGTGTTTATAATCAAAAGCATACAGTTGCGCTCGTCCTGTATGCCAAAAAAAGATTAATCTAGTTTAAACTAGCTTAATAATGTTTCAACCGAGAAAACGAAATAAGGTTAAAAAAGATTAATCTAGTTTAAAAAAGTTTGCGCTTTTTAGAATATTTCAGATGATATTTATTTACACTGACCACGCATATGTTTGCCTTCGGTGACAGTAGAACAATTGATAGGGATTAGTATCCCTGAGCAATGTTGTTATAGACACGTTTGCCTTTTGTTTCATTATCTGCATTTTACCTTTTACATCTAACGCTGATGGTCATTGTTTGTTTTCCTCTCATATATGTCTGTGAGGACAATAGGGATCAATCCATGTGTGTATATAACGTTGAAATGTGCTTGCTAAAGCGTTTGGCACTTTTTAGCATCTTTTAGAATATGTTTTTGCTCAAAAGTTCTATCGTTGTTAAACTAGTTTAAGAAAATCCTGGCACTTTTGAGAATTTTTCTTTGCATACAGGACGAGCGTAACTGTATATTCTTATCAATTTCCGTTAACAAACTATGAGTTAATATTCTCTTACTAATCGTTCCATCCACATCTTTCGTCACCCTGTCGCCAGAAAAGGCAATCGAACTATCGTCGGCAAGGCGCCATGGGTTCACATCTGTGAAACTACTTGGGAAGACACATTGAGCTGTAACGAGAGAAATAGTCGAGATGAAATACTATAAAAATGTACGACTTTAATATGTTTTCTTATCATTACTATCGTATTATAATTTCATTTAAATATTTTTGTTTCAGAACAGAGCTAACCCTTTTACATTTATTTATTTTATAAATAATGTAAACTTCCGAATTTAAGACCCACTGGAACGGTGGACGGAGAAAAGCCCAGCGGAGAAAATCCCAGTGGAGAAAAGCCCAGTGGAGAAAAGCCCAGGTGGAGAAAAGCCCAGTAGGAGAAAATCCCAGTGGAGAAAAGCCCAGTATTAATAAATCTGATATAAACAATGTAATATGAAGTCATTGCAAAAATATTGGGGTTTATATACTTAATTTTGTTTTGGGGATTTCATAAGATCATGGATAATGGACAAAGCGATCAAGAAAATGCAAACAGAATATGAGAGCTTAAATAACGACAGCAATCAAAGCATAATCGTGCCTTATCTGAATTGCAATTCAATTTCGACCCCATTGCAATCAAAACATGAAAGCAAACTCACACGCGAAAACCCTAAACCCAATTGCAATCATGATCGCGAACGCCTCACTAAGTGATGCTTTGAACTGTTGAGTGAACTGTTTAACACGAAGCAAACTCACACGCGAAAACCCTAAACCCAATTACAATCGTGATCGCTAAGTGTTGCTTTGAACTGTTGATTGAACTATTTAACTCGAAGCCCTTTATGTAAATTTCTAAAATTGCAATCGATATTTTTGAGAAAAAAAAACTGTTCTTAATTTTTTTAATTGTAAATATAAATTATATAAATTCTATAGTTAATGATAAAAAACTGGGCTTTTCTCCACTTTCGACAAAATAATGCTGGGCTTTTCTCCTAGTGTACAAAAATGCTGGGGTTTTCTCCATCTGGGCTTTTCTCCACTGGGCTTTTCTCCTGGATTCACTGGAACTGCTGTAAATATTAAGTTTCTAGCGACGAAAGTTTCTTTATTCTAGTACTTCAATTGTCTAGATTAGAAATTTATTGGTTCTTTTAAATCGATCATTTTCAGTAATACAAGATTATTCTGTTTTCATTAGATGACCAGCAACCATGGTTACCAGAGCTCTAAAAAGAGTTGGAATTTAGACTGAATATACATGTTTTCATTTATGAAAACCAAACAAGGTTCGCTTTTTCAAGTGATTATTTTCAATGAATATTTCTAAACAGCCAACATATTATTCATTTATAAACCTCCAACATAATAAAGAAGAAATACTTTCAGAGACTTTTGGTCACATTAATGTTTTCTATGGATAACGTTCAACAAGCATAACAATCAAGAATAAAGCATATACCGTAATACAAAACTAATCTTAAAATCGACCATTTCAATCAATCAAAACTTTAAAATAAACAACAAAAAACATACCTTCAACATGGGTACTGCCGATCAGCTGAAAATGAAAAATAATAAAATTCAAACATTATCGTATTTGAGCACTACGTGTACAATAAAAATATTTCTAAAATAAATCTATGCATTTGTCAGCAAATAAAACTTGAGATTAATTTCCGTATTTTATAAGTTAAAGGCTCATAAAATTCTCATATTCCCTTATCCGAAAATTATGGTATTGCTATCTCAAAATAATACGTTGAAATTTAACCAATTTTACCACGATTTTTATCCATAATACAAAAGCATACTCACACATATAGCAACCAGCAACCGAGCACAAAATCCATCCATTTCTTATAAAACGAAATAACTCAAGATGAAAAATGTTCCTAAGTTCCTGGGCTCTAGTTCTTCATACCGAATGTGGCCAAATGAGCGATGGGCGGTTCGAGAACACGAATAAAAGTGAACAAGTCGAGACGTTTTAGTGAAAAATTATTGAGTAACTAGGAGTCGCGCTAATTTCTCATTAGAAAGTTGAAGACTTCACAGCGGTATAATGTTCAGAAGAAAACCATGGGAGCCGGAATGTTTCATTTTTTGAATACTTTCATTTGAAATGAGCCCACATACTCTATAGCGTAATACTCTTTATGCAATAATAAATGTTTCCATTTATACCGTTTCGGAAACATTAAAGTAGTACACTACTCTTGCTGTGATTAGTCAAAGAGTAGGAAGAGTGTAATTGAGTAAAAATATGTAAAATGGAACCCCACTGATAAAACTTCAATATATATTACAATGTATATTAATATGAATATGGTTTTCGTCCTAGTTAGTCAAGTCACAGTGTGAAATGGTTTCGCGAGTGATCGACGGATTAATCTAAACAATAATGGCTGGTTTCTGCGAAGTTGGCTTTGTTAGTATATATTTTAGTATATTAATACGCATTTTTCTTTCAAACGAATAATGTGAAAGTTCATTTCATTGAGCGATAATAATAGCAAAATGAATGTCCAAATGAAAAAGTTAACAATCATATAACAATATTGATAACGAAAAAATGCCAAAATTCAATTTACCTAAAACAAATTACCCGCTTCTTTCTCTCATCATAATCTTTATACAAAAACAAATCAAATTGAGAAAAGTATTGAGCAGTTTTACCTTATTATAAGATTATTTATATAAGACATCATATGTACCAATATATTCTAGGTTACTTGTCATAGAAACTGTAGTCAAAGATAGTCATGAAGATAATTACAATACATTTAATTGATATAAGATACATTTATAATTAAACGTTTAAAAGAATACACTATTCGATGTATCTTATTTTGCTTAATATAAAAATGAAAATAATTATGACTAGATTGTGATCATTTTGACCGTGACATTGCAACATCTTCGGGACAAAATTGATTAACTCCATCTATAAAATATATTGTCTGATTCTGATAATATCATCAAGTTTGAATATTATATATCCTATACCAGTTTTATTTTTCAGACATTATTTGTTTGTACTCCTGTTGGTCTCTTTGAAGCTTCAAGTACACATCGAATTTCTTCGCATGGAACCTAAAAAGCATTAATATTTGCAGTAGTTAGAAATCAACATTATGATTTAGGCAGTTTATTTTATTATTTATATAAATCTACATTCAACTATCTAAAAAAACATGAATTTGTTAAAATATCATTTAATAGATTGGTATTAGATTCATATTCATATAACTTCATTATCCGATGAATCTGCTCAGTATAAATTCAATCCTATTGTACACTTAAAACTCTTTGAATCAAAATTAATGTAAGTTGATACATTCAGTTATGATAAACCAGGATGTATGTTTATGACAAAATAAAATATTTACCCTTCAAAGTTTTTGTCTGGAAGTACAACGCTTCCTCCTCCTCCCATCTCATCCATAATAGCCTAAAGGACAATAAGAAACCTAATCAACTTCATAGAATAAATAGAAACGAAAATACATGTATACTATTATCTTTTATGTCACTGTAAAACAAACTGGTTTAATTCTGTAATGCCAGACAGGGATGTATTTAGATGTTCAAGTACCCGGCATAAACGAAAGAAATTCCAAGCACAAATTAATATCTATATAAATGATGATCAATAATATAACTCTGAATTCGCTATAAAAATACCTGACGAAAATGTATCAAGGGTAGCTAACGGTGCTGTGGCTGATAGTGTCCACAGAGATGCCACCCGTGGGTTTAAAACGATCAATTAATGGCATCTCTATCCCCAAACCAATTTGCTAATGTCACTCACCAATTCGAACTGTATAGAATTCTATCAACATCTTCGATGTATCAACCCTTAAGGAGCCAAATAAATCGACATCAAGCCATTTTCATATTATCAGATGATAAGGTTTATTAAGGGTGTGGCCACATTAATCAAACTAACATTCAAACCTAGCTTCAAACCATTTCAGGTCGCAATTCCGATAACACAAACATATTGCTGGTTTGAAGCGCATTCAAACCATGCATCAAATCAACCTTCAAACTACCTTTAAACAAGATGCACATATATGAGATTTCAGTTTAAAAACTGGTTTGAAACAAGTTTGAAGGAGGATTGTAGGTGGAAGGAAATAGTTCATTGACGCCAAGTGGTTTGAAGCATGGTTTGAAGAATGGTTTGAAGTGAAGTGTGATGTGGCCACACACTTGGCCTTTACCTGAATGGTAGCGAACTTCCCTGACGCAAAAGCGCCCAAAATAGCAGCACCAAGTAACACAGATTCTGATTGGTCGGGAATGATCACTGGTAGTCCTAAAAACGTTCAGATAAGTCCAAGTTAGCATTTAAAATTATCAAGTAAAGGAAAATATAAGCAAGTGTGTATTAAACCAAAACATTACTTCCTACATGCTCGACGGCAATCCTTATGAGTTATCTTACAGATTTTTTTAGTATAAATTCTTTTTTTAACATTGATGGCAACAGTGATAATTCACGGTGTGTTTTGAAAGAAATGGAACTATGCAACATTAAAGGGCTACACATCATACTAAACCTCCAAATACTAGGTCTATATATTCTCGTTCATCTATTAAATCAGTGTGTACTAGTACGTATGTGGAGTCTTCCTGGGTCTCTCTTATTCTAAACGCCACTCTTCAACACCCCTCCCGGTAAAACAAACACCCTTCACAAGCTTCTAAAAATTGTGACATGTGAAATGTTTCATATTATCGCTCACCTATGGCGTCAGCATGCGCGCGCACATAGAGTGGATTCTTGCTGAGTCCCCCACACATGTGGATCACTTTGATCTCATGGCCGGATGCCTGTAGTGCGGCTAGGATTTGCCTGCTGCTGTACTTTTAAGGTCATAGAAATTATGATAATTATTATTATACTGACTATTAGTTTACCGTCCCTTTGATTTCATTATCCATTTTTTTTTTGGTTATGGACATTAAACTAAGTCGGCTAAAGTACGCGGTAAACTCCATTGATTAAAACATTGTTTAGGATCCTCAGCTGCGCCTCGGAACTGTTCATTATTTTAATTAATGAGCTGACCTAAAACTTTATCCTATACATACCGGTGATATTGATAATGTGATTAATTTGAATGTACTAGTATGTCTTTTATATAAATTATTCCGGCGTGTTTGAAATTTGAGACATTATGATATACATGTAGGTTTCAACACATTGAAATTATAAAAACAATAATAATTTTAATAATAAATCTCTTTATGCATCGGTTGAGAAACTTTTGGTAAAGTTATTTTGTCGCTAATAATTAAGAACCGTTCTAGTAAAAATGCAGCACAAGGATTGACATCAAATAATTTACCAACCGCAAGAGCTTGTATTGCTGCCAAATACTTCAATGCTAAATCTTCAACCCCTGTTGATAAACTTAGACCACACATCTGCAAAAATCAAAAGTGAAAACATCACAAATCATAATATATCTCTATATCATTTCAAATTATTCATATCTTACTAGAATAACGGTTTAAAGATTTAAGATGTTGGTAATGTTCCTAAATTTGGCTTCAATAAAATGTGTTTCACTATAGATAAATTGTCATGATTGAAGGGGCGTTTTCTTTGATGTTCGTATAGATTGGTTTTCGCTAATTAGAGATCTTTATAATTTAGGCTAAACCAAATGTACAAATTATAACGATAGACATGTACGTGATAAACAATGTATGCAACATACAACGTTTAAAAAATGTAATATGTATGCTTCCTCTTTATTCCGATATTGCGTATAAAGTAAGGCATTAAACACAAGTCATGCACAATTGTTTAGTCAAAATATAACGCAAGTGGTGCATGACTTTTGTTGAGAGCCTAATTTTGGACATGCAACTGGTGCATGATATGGCCGAAAGGAGATATGGAATCTAGTGCCATAGTTACCATTCCCGTCATTTCCGGATCAGCTAGAGGAGACCGGTTGCCATGGAAATCTGGATAAATGTGGAAGGCACGAGTCAATTCCGTTACAGATGTGTTCCTTTTCAGTGCCATGAACTCCAAAACCGAATTAAGAATATCATGCACATGTGTCTTCCTGTGAAATAAAAGCACGTTAATGCTTTTTATTTATGATAGTGTCTGTTTGATAATTGGGTGAGGGATAATTAAATAGAGGTGCGTTGCCTCAAATATGTTTGGTAATGTATAAAAGAAATCTGGCAATCGAAAGTTATCGTGAATTGTTGGTTATTGCTATGAGCTAATCTTAATCAATAAAATAATCAAATAAAAAATAAAGATATCATTTTAAAATTAAGCATTTCTATCGGAATCAGCATCGTATACATTTTGTCAAACTAGCAAAGTTGCTTATGGTCATTATTGATCTCATAACTCACTTTGATTTGGCGTCTTCTTCTACCCACGAATAAGAAGGGTGAGTTTCAACTAAGTGGTCTATCTAGACAAAAACAACACAAATCCTTGTTAAAACAAAGCCCGATAAAAATAACTAGAAGGTCAGTGACCTTAAATCCCCCGTGAACTTCAACAATTCGTGGATGCAGGATGGTCAATTTTTACTATAATTAACTTTGGAAATAACGAACTATTTTGCGAATAAACAAGATCATGTGATGAAAGAAAAACAGAGTAACATCTTGCATCATCACTCACTTCTTTCTGAAAACATCTCTAGGACTGACGAGACCAGTTGGAAAAACGAGGCCAGCGAAACAAATATATAATTTAACTTACATTGCAAATATGCTTATATAAGCACGATTACTTTTGTAAGCCAATTCCAAATGCACCAGGGCCCATATGCATGAACAATCTTACATGTCTGAGTGTGCTTAGATCCGAAGTCTAAGCACAAAATATAGGATTTTACTCAGACTTGTTCATTTCGTATTCACCAAAATGTAGGACTGCTTACATATGAAGTCTAAGCCCTCAAATCTAGGACTGGGTCATAGCAGTCTTACATTGATCTTGAGATTTCAAAAATACAAGTTTCATTGGAATTTTAATGTTTTTTTAATGAATTTTAATGATTAATATGCTGATATAAGCATGATTGTTATAAATATGCTTATATAAGCATACTTGCTTATAAAACTAGAAGGTCAGTGACCTTGGATCCCCCGTGAACTTCAACAATTGGTAGATGCAGGATGGTCAGTTTATACTGAAATTAACTTGGATATAACGAACTATTTTGCGAAAAAAATAAAATCATGTGATGAAAGAAAAATCAGAGTAACATCTTGCATCATCACTCACTTCTTTCTGAAGACATCTCTTGAACTGACGGGACCAGTTGGCAAAAGAATCCTCAAATTAAAGAAAATATGCTTTTATAAGCACGAGCTCATATAGCACATCCAAAATGCTTTTGAGAGGCAACTGACACGGCCTATGAAGTAAAAAGATAATTCTATTACATTAAATTTTGCTTATATAAGCACATCCCAGATACTTTTGAGACGCAGCT
>LQRL01070134.1:2605-13180 GCA_001703475.1 Hydroides elegans
TAATGCCCTAATGCATGTTGATTAACCAAAACAGATTTCAACTGTTTCAGATATTGGAGTCTCACATGATCACATAATACATGTTGTTTCTCGTCACCTATGCTTTCATGTAGTACAAACAAAAGCTAATATGCTTATTCAAGATACGTTTACCTCGATAATTCGTTTCGTTTTCAATATTTTTATTTTAAAATGCATGCACGTTATACAGAAATGAATTCTTTACAAGGGGCAAAATTCTAAAACGTTGAGGCATTGCTCTAAATGTGCTCACACTTGGGAACTTTTCAAGAATCTTAGAAAATTTCCTTGTTTTTATGAAATATGGCAAAATCGATTTTCTTTATTCGCTTCCAATTTGTGAAAAAAAAATGTCAGCATATATTCAAATCACAATAATTGTTATTATGTTTGCACTTTAAATTGCTATTTTCGGAGATTTAGGCATACAAAAATAAAAATAACTGCTCTCTGTTTTCGGCTTTTTAGGCTAAGTCCAATGTCAAAACCCTAATTTCCGCAGAGGTAAACCAATTTGGGCAAAGCAAAGTACAATAAAAAAAGAATGTGTATTGCATTTCCAAATTATGAACATTATTTGATAAAATATAACTTGATTCGGTAACTCATTTCTTTTTAAATGAACTTTGAGTCCCAAACTTATGCTGGGTAAGCACATGAGTCTACATTCAATGTACCGTAATTTTCCGCGTATAATACGCACCCGCGTATAATACGCACCCCGACCTTTGCCCTCAAAATGTTAAAATATCCATATTTCCGCGTATAATACGCACCCCGAGTTTGAAAATATTGCTTTTCTATTTTTTGCTATATTTTCGGTTTTGACCATATGAAATATACAACCTAATTATAGAAAATCCTCATAGAATCGATTTTTCAAGTATCGTAGAGATTTTTAATGTTAAATATGCGGCATTGTGTTATTACCATTAACGCAAATGATAGACAGATACACTGCTCAAGAAAAATCCATATGAAAATATTCATGACCGATGTTTTCGCGTATAATACGCACCCCGACTTTAGGCCTGATTTTCGAAGAAAATAATGCGTATTATACGCGGAAAATTACGGTAGAATTTCTATGGCATAAAGTTGAACCGACAGTTTATTTCAGACAGGTATCTATACAATTGCGATTTTTTTTTCTCCAAATTAATGAATTGAATTTATTTGATTGCATATCTCTGTCATTTAAACGATTTTTCGGCGAAGTAGGTCAACTGAAAATGCTTTTCAAGGGACTAATCACACAAAAAGTGGGTCTATCAGGGCAACAATAATATCGATATCGAATATATCGATTTAATGTACACTTGCATTGTTTTACCCCACCCCTTATTTTCAGTAATCCCCTAGACTTAATCCCCACGCGGGTTAGTTTTAAAATATTAACCGCTCTCAGAGGTTAATATTTTAAAACTAACCCGTCCCGCAACGAGGTCAGAACGGACAGAGAATGTAAAGAGCCTGAATGTGTGACACATGATAGCTCAATTAAAAGTGACATATTAATCAATAAAAGGAAAACAAACATATGTTAATATGATCCTAGGGCCAGGCCACATTGTGAGCTTTTTCGAGATTTTCGCCCTTTATCAGCTATATTTTCTGATACATTCCTCTATGGAAAACTCAAAAACGTACTATAACGCTCGTTGCGATTTCAACGCTGGTCGCAATTTTGGGTTTCCCATAAGGAGTACATAGGAACCACTTTAAGTTATGGTGCGTTCTGCGACCCTTTGCTTATGTCTGCGGAATTGGATTTGGTATAAAATAAAGCAACCTCAGCGGCAAGAATTTCATTGGAATTTCTATATTTTATACCAGAGTCAATTCCCCAGACGCAGACGCAAAGGGCCGCTGAACGCAAAATACGTCTAAGAAATAGCATAATTGAATATAACGTTTATGTTTTATTTATCAACTGTCATGACGTAACTTTTGTGCCTGAAAACAAAATATGTTTGTTCTAGGACCACATGACGTTTTCAGGTCGACGTCCCTTTACGCTCATATGGCTCCAAATAAGAATGTTCTTTCGACATTCCATTATGGAAAACTCAAAAACGCACTATAAGGCTCGTTGCATGATATTTCGAGTCGTCGTTTTCTCTAATATAAAAACGTCAAACTTTTTTATGCAACAATCATTGGACATTACTCATATAACCCAAAAGGAATTCACAAGAAAATGAACGTAAGGTTAAAATCAATATTCTTTCAAATTTTAAACTGTCGTTGCCAAAATAAAAGAAAATATATAACAAATATGAATGAATTTACCTTGGATTTTACGCAAATTTGCAAATGGATAACTATCCTTCCTTAATCTTTTTCTGAATGAAAATGAAACTAAAAGTCTTGTCATTCTCCTATGTTATGATTGAATTATTAAAATTTAATCCCTATAGATTTATATTTGACATTCCAATCAATCAATGTCAATGTTAACGGGATACATGCAAAATTCGACAATTCGATAATTTTTCTATATCTCCATTTTTTTATTTCAATTTAATTTGTTTTTAGTGTTTTTTTGTCAAAATTAGTTGCTATAAGAAAGAAATAGATTGTGGAGGAAGTGTACATTAAACTCGATAATGAACTCGATATGTTGATTCTGTATAAAATTAACCCATAATCTAGTTTGTGACTTTTGCAGAAAACCCCTCGACGCTACGCGTCTCGTGGTTTTCTGCAAAAGTCACAAACTAGATTATAGGTTAATTTTATACAGAATCAACATATCTCGTTCATTATCTCTCATTTATTGATACATCTCACACTTTCTTGTCCTTGTACCAAAAGAGACAAGAACTCTACTTGATGGATTATGAAGCACGATTTATGAGACCGAAAACGAGATCAGATGGCATTTCTTGTAACAAAAGGGGTAAAAAATCAAAACCCCTTGATAGGATCGAAATGAGCTCAAATCGAAAGTTTGCATCGTGAAGGACAAACTCTGAAATTTTTAAGATTATAAACCAAAAACTTTTTTGCTTATGTTAATTTGAATAATATAAGGTGATTACAAATATAGGCGTAAATTGAGCAAATAGGCAAAAATAAATGGTCAAAATATGCATGATAAATCATTCCAATGCCGACAACTGTTCTTTTTTTGTAAGAAGATACAACAAAATATTTATTTGTATGTCATATAAAGCACACATAAAGTAAGAATGAGAAAATTGATATCATAAAAAGTAATTGCACAAACAAAAAAATAAAATATTTACTATGTAATTTACTTACAAATGGATTCCTTATACAATTATACATAGAATGGTTTTATTTCTTCCCGATATCTAACCTGTAAGGTATACTGGACATGGATACAGCACAATGAGGCCCTTACGATTATAGATCGATAGTCATGTGGCATTATAATTAACCCTGATTATCGTAACGCACACTACGATATTGTCTAACTAAATGAATAAGTAACCATTTGAGTTGCAAAACACATTAAAACTGTTTTATATACTATCATGAAACATGACGGAGAAGATGACGGAGAAGTATTTTATTCATGTATTTTACACTCAGAAAGAAAGAAAATATGATGATTATAATGGCTAAAATGGATTTACAGAAACCTAGTTTATCCTTAAAAACAACGATGCGACCACTTATATAGGCATTGCCTATCCAATATCTAACATAAACAACCTGTTTTTACCATCTCTATACATAAGCAAAGATATTTTTGTCATTTGAATAGGTAGTGTGCGTTACATAATTTTTGGACGGTGCATAATTTCAAAATATCTAATAATAAACATTTATATTTATATTTTTAAGGGAACAGGGGATCAATAATGATAGATTATGCTATTTTAAAGATCGTGGGCATCAACATGTTTGAAAGATACCTTGTTATTAAGTCCTTCATTATTTGTTTTTAAGATTTACATTAAATTTGTTAGCTTAATTTCTTAATCAAAATTCATTCATATAAATGATTTTCTCGATTATTCGGCTTATTTTACTTACAATCTGACCTTAAATTTGGGCTTGGATCACTTTAACAACTCTAAAATCATAAATTAATTTTGAAAAATAACGAAAAAATAATAATTTATAAAATTGAAATAATTTTGAAAGATTGGTGGTTCATTTAAGATATATTCAATTTAATTAAATCATATTAACAGTATAATAAATGAAATATACTCATGATACTCATAAACCGATTCTAATTGATTAATACAATAAACAACTTTTCATTGAGAAAAAAAATGTAGTGTGTGTTACACGGTATTTGCTGTGTTATGTCAATATAATGGCATGAACATATTTTTTTGGTTATGGTTGACATAAAGAAGTATCCAGCGATTGTAGTTAGTATAAATATATCGACCTAAAAGCTTATATAGCATAAAAGTAAACATGATTAGCCCGTTTCACTTCTAACCGCTACGAAGCACTGTATTGACGATTTTTGCCTTAACGAAACTGGCAACTAAAGCAATTATTATTTTTTAATGATCTACAATGATTATTCTAGGATTATAGACGAGATGGTGGTGGATAGGATACCTTTTATTTTTTTCGTAACACACACTACAGTCGTAACACACACTACATTTCGTATATTTGCCGGTCGAATGAGTACTATAAGTTTGAATTTATTGACAAAAAAACGTATTTCGCCATGAAATCATTTGATTTATAAGAGTGTATGGTGATTTGATTAATGTCCCATTCATTCATAGTGAACTGACACCGTAACACACACTACAAAAAAAGCGTTCCCGAAAAATGACTATCAAACGGTTGATTTGACATTTAAATCACAAACGCTAAGCAGGTTTTAGTTTTTTTCTTGTCGAAATAAAAACACTTGGCAATGAAAAAAACATGAAAACCCCCTCTTATGATGCAACAGGACTTCGTAGTGTTGCCTCTTTAAAAAGTCGTCCCCCAAAATCGAAAAAGCGTTCGCGGGCATAAGGTTTAGTCAAAACTAAATTTTTCAGCTATTCATTGACATTTTTTTGTGAAACAAAAAAATATTAAAAATTCATGTTTATATCTTTTGATGTAAATCAAATCAAACCATATTTCTTACATATTTGTTTAAATGATATGCCATTGAAAAAGTGTTATTTTTAAATGTTACAGCGTTCGGGGTAAAAAACACTAAAAAATGGGTGGTTTTTGGGCCATACCTTTTTTATTTTTCAACCGATCTTTACCAAAAAAACTTTGCACGCAGGCTAAACCATTTTTGCATCCTTAACACACCTTAATTCCTTGGTAGATGTTATAATCTTCAATCAATTGAGGTGTTCGCAAATATTTCCAAAAATGCCATCTGATCTCGTTTTCGGTCATGAGCAGGTTAAATTACGTGTTATCACAGCACAATTATTGCGCCAAGAAAAAGATACATAAGATAAATGTTTGGAAATCCATGATTTACAATTAGCCATTAATCTTTTTCGCTAAAGCTATGGCAAAAATATATTCATTTTTGTTACCTGTATTCAGAAATGAGAAATGTATATGTTATACGGAATGAGAAATGAATAGGGAATAGGGAATCTGAATTTTACGAGGGAGTATCTGTGTTACGAACATCTTTAAATGCAGATTATGCATCGTCAGAAAAATGAAAACATCGAAAAAACATTGAGAAAACAATGGTCTATGACAAGCAGGGTACTCTAGTTATTCAAAATATGACTTACACGATCATAGTCTCAAGTTATTCTAAAAAAAACACGTGTTCGTAAAATTCTGATTCCTCGTAAAACCAAGATCCTCTCTTCTATGTTATATCATAGGTTCCAACTTACTTTTTTCTAAATACAGCGTCAACATGTCTATGCATTTAATTGGTCTCTATTAGGACTAAATTAACTGTCCTTTGGGTGTGTTTTTCACGCTAATTTTGCAGTAATTCTGCAATAAAAGGACTCGTATAAATGTGTTTTCATATATAAACTATAGATGAATTTAGTTATTGAGGTATCAATGCTTTTAAATGATACCGGTATATGAACCAAAAGTCCTTTGACCTACGATATTACATAAAGGCTCGCTTTTGAATTGACCTAGATCAACTTTATGACATAATTACTCAATTAACCAGTATATAAATTTTGCATTTAGCATGCCGGTTACAACGCTTTCATAGCGAAGTTGACTGGGGATTAAAAAAAAAATCATCCATAAGTTTACAAACTGTACAAAAGAATATAATTTGTCATGAGATGCCTCATCGAACTTTTTCAAAAGAATAATAGTTTGTCAATTCCGCCTCAAACTTTTTGCACTTTATGAATGCTCTCTACCGATCATTCATTCTAGCGCCTTTATCCCAAAGCATTATTTTTCATCCCCCATCACCTTTAACATGCAAATCGTACAATAATATATGATAAACATATGCCCTTGAATATGGGGCATAAGTAATCGCAAACACTTTTTCAGGGTTTTCGTGTTTTCTTTAAAAGGCTTAAGGCTGATATACAAAGATGGGTGATAATGTTTAATAAAACAACATGATTTTCTTTCAATGTTAAATCTTTTACAATTGTGATCATATTATCTTCACCTAAGCCTATCTAGATCTGAAGGTAGGGATTATGTCTCTTTTCAGGCAAGATTTTGGAAGCTATGGCTCTTTATTACGGTAGAAGTATGTTTTTTTATTTCGTCACTTTTTTGGTCATGTCAAGCATGAATGAACAAATTATTGCACTTTCAACAACACGATTTTTCTGATATTGGTATATATACTAGGTGTTTCTTCTATCAATTAAATGCTTTCGATTCAAAATTATTGTATAATGAATAAATGAAATATGGCCCTTTGAATAAAATTATTTGTCGGCAAGGGTGTTTTTATATTTCGTCAGGTGGTATCTTATTGTCGCTGTATGTGTTTTTCAAGCAGTTTTTCATTGTTTTATCGAATATAGAGGCACAATCTTGTATAAACGGGGTATATGTAAAATTAATCCATCGAAAATTTTATTCAAAAGTTTAAAATTTAAAAAATAATTTAAAAATGTAAAAACAAGGCCATAACTTTATATGTTGCTGCTAGAATTATAGAGAATCAATTTGATACCTGAACCTGATCTCTACAATATGCACCAATCACCATTTCTTATAAAAGTGATAATATACTATTCTGACGCTAATACATAAGAGCTTTAAAAAGGGAAAATGTTTGCTTTAATATAATTACTGACACTTTCCTATTGAATAATAGTCTCAATCTATATAACAGTGCGTGTATTATTTATGTATGGAGTCTATAATTTTTGTGTGGTGTCTGCATTCTCATTTAATGCACTATTCACATATCAACTCTGTATAAAGGTCCTCTTTAACTGGGGTGACGAACATTGTATACAACCAACGTTCATGACCGAATTAGCAACTTTTAAGCAATCAAATCTAGATATTTGATTGAAAATAGTTTAATATATCATTCTGTTATTGGGATTGTGAATTTATAATGTGTGAACCAAATAAAATACAGCTCTAAATAGTGAAAAACAAATAATCAGTTTCACCTGACGAAATAAAAAAACACCCCTTGCAGACAAATAGTTTTATTCAAGGGGTCATATTTCATTTATTTATTGCAAAATAATTTTGAATTCAAGACAAACTATTGATAAGATATACACCTAGTATATATACCAATATCAGAAAAATTTGGCTGTTGAAAATATAATAATTTGTTCATTCATGCTGGACATGACGAAAAAAGTGACGAAATTAAAAAACACACGTCTACATGTTCTATGAAACCAAGACACACAGTGGTTATCTACCCCCGTAAATTATGCCCCATCACCATTTTTTTTGTAATCAACCATAGCATTTAATTTCAATTTAGAAAGAAACTACCTTTAATCACGATATCGTTTTCTCTCTTTGAAATGCACCTTAAAAGTTTAACTTTACCCAAAAGTGTGACTTAAATATGGTCTTTAACTTTTTAAACCACTCATTTATCCAAGCAGCAGAGCACCTGATAGTTATAATGGTTTGAACCAAATATGGGGTTTCGGTTGTTTGAGAAAACCCTAAAAAACGGTAGACTCTACTTTTGAAATTTGTCCTAACCAATATCTAATCAATTTAGTTTATGTCCTAGTTCCCACATATTATTATGCATCTTTGTGAAAATAATTGGACCAGTCGTCAACAATGCATTGATAAAGTATAAACACCTTGATGCTGCTTTAACACTTTTGATGGATGGGTATTTTGGTTGGCCATTGCATAATCTGAATGGAAGATTGCGCAATCTAAAGAACAAATATTATGAAAATACCTGTTTATAATAATTAAGATATCGTGTAGATTCTAATCAGTTTTAAGGACAAACATGGGCTGGTCAGGCGCAAAAATATTTTGACAGTACTTAACAAAACACTTTCTCTGTTAACGTAACCTGGAGCATCATAAAAGCGTAAAAAAGTATGGCGAGCTGAATAAGTGGTGATTTACCAACTGCAGTAATCAAGCAATTGTACTAAATGAGCTGGTTTATTTGCCGCAAGAGTAAACTTCCCTTAAGTATTGATACATCTCAATGCGCACTTTTATGTCGGCCATTTCCATGTCCGAATGCAAACAGCTATTCACACAAAAATATATTTGTCCGTTTCATGGAGCAAATGGAACATAACGTTAAGGTTCCTGCACACGCAGTCTTGTACATTGTATTTGATATTTCATTTGATACAGGGGGATCTGGGTAGTTATTTGGTCAATTAGACCAAACGGACTTTTCACAAATGTTTGTTTTTATCATTGATATTATTCTGTGGATTTTGATGCGATATAAACGGTTATAGTAAAGGTGAGGACTAATATGTGCTCATTTCGTATAAAAGCTCTTTTGAATCAGATACATCTGCTCTGAAATACTTGCAACTCCCAACGTCTTGCTTGCGTAGACTACAAGAAAGTGCTAGACTTCTACATGAGTAACGATGCCATATGTAAAGGAAGATCCGAAGCAGAAATTTCCTGGTAGGTCGAATAATGAGCAATTGATTGATTTGCATCCAAAACATAAAAATGGTCTCTCCTTGACAAACTAGCATCACTATGCATAGTTTACTTCACCTACTTCGGGCACCAGGTAAACATACGCTACATACTGATATATTCGGATGGCTAATTTTCATATATCAGGAGTGTCGAGCGGCAATTTCCAAGTGGCACAAAGAATGGTCAAAAATGATATACAAAACAAACGGAACTGGTGTCTGTAACTAACAGTTCCATTTCGATTGGCTACATTTCCAGAATGTTTCTCTGACCTTGAACTCTAACCCTGACCTAAATTCGTACAATATTACCATCATGTGACCAGTTTGAGAATGAGGTGATGGTCAAAACTAGTCACATATGAATACCTTGTTTTAGCCACCCATAACAAACTCTACTTACATCATGGAAACAGCATACATGGCAAATTGCTCTTATTGTCTAAGTTGCTATGAGCTAAAGAAGCAATCAAGCACACAACGAGTTGCTACGGAAGCAGAATCATTGCGGTCAGTCACACACTTCCACTTTTAGACACTGGGCTCATGCGTATGTTATAACGAACTATTCCTTAATTACCAAAATTGATGAAACTATACATGTTTCTTACAAAAAAATTGATTCATAATTAGTTTGAATTCAAACAAAATTTGACTTTGCAGCTTCACAAGCAATCATTTTTATAACAGGAACTCACTGGAATAAATCAACGTGACGTCACACAAGACGTGCCTCGTTTCCATTATTGCTATACGCCTGGTTTCCAGAGTGCAACCATATGATGCCAGGAATAAGGTGAAGGCATTGCTTAATCAGTTCAGAGCAAAGAGAACATATCATATGATGGGTTCTTTTTGCTTACAGAGGTCCTTTGCAAATTTTCAGACTACTGTTTAGGGATAAAATAAATAACGCTCAAAAAGGAACTGATTACCGGCCTCTAACGAGCGTTGGGCGATAAAGTGAGAGATATTGCAAAGGAATAACAGTGTAAACAAACGGATCATGTTCTTATACCAAGTTCCCTAACTGTTTTTAGCCTTTTCTTAAAATACAAGACTCGATATGGGAGGGAAAAGACTGGCATAAATAGCAAGGGAAGAATTGAAAAGAAGGATCGGCACGGTTTATGTTGCAGTGATTTCTGCTTTCTACCTTTGTTAAATCAAAAATTTGTTTTGACCATTCTTACAAATGCCATTGCCAAGTAGATCAGCTTTCCTGCATTCAAATAGATCATCTCACATTTGCCGGGAGCTAGCATGCTTTTGCCTGGGATTTCTAATATAATATTTTTGAACACCTTGGTGGCTTTCCGACATCGTGTCTTACTAACTGTATATTTTAGTAATACGCATCAGTAGCGAATGGCGACCTAGTTTAACCAATGACTGTCTATCTGAGCCACTGAGAAAAAAAGTAATCCGTTTACAGGAGAAATGGATTGTATGACAGCATGATCCATAAAACACGATTTTATCACATTTACAGGTGTGAGCATTAAAAAGGTGC
>LQRL01070134.1:24912-43325 GCA_001703475.1 Hydroides elegans
CAATAACCAGGAATATTGGGCTTGTAACGAAACAAAAGGTAATGGTGAACTGGATTTTTGCATAGCAATTAAATTATTTCGTCAAAATTTGGTATAATGTAAAATATTATTTTCAAATTGGTTTATTACAGATTATATAGCTAAGAAAAATATATCTGCTATGTTAATTTGAGAAAGATTAAGAAATAAACTGGCGTTTATATGTTAAAATTATTACAATTATGTATATAAGTTTGCATTTACTGTTTAAGCCCTCAACCGGCGCCAAATAGTCCTGAGGGGATACTAAACGTGTTTACTATAGGGATCCAAAAGTGACAAAAGTGGTGTCAAGTACAAAAACTGCATAATGTATATATAAACATCCTAGGGATCAACTGTGTAAAACGTATCAAGTAGATACGCGAACTTTTTATTTTAAAAACTTATGAATGATAAGTTTTAATGTTTAAATGTGCAACTTTTTTGTGATATAAGACTCAAACAAATATTGATTCACACTTAAGTGTAGCAACAATATCTAGGAAACTTTTGTGGCACAATCAATTCATTGATGATTTTATATAGCACTTGAGTAAAACCAACATAATTCGGTTTAGTGTAAGATGTCATTTATGTATTAGATGATTTTTGTTTAAATAGCTGATAAGGGCAGGTATCATATTTATAACAGAAAATAATTATATTTTACTTTGATTTATCTTAAATACAATTCAATAAGGATGTTTCATATTAATCATTCTATCCGTTTACTTACGACACCATTCATTTTTCTTTTCCCATATGAACATGTGAAAGTTGTTCGATTCGTATCCATCGAGAACATAAGATTTACATTTAAAATATTTTAACTCATTAAAACCTGGGATGATTATAACAGGGATTAGAATCAAGGGTTCAACCTCGGCAAAATCTATAAATAGAACGATCGGTTTTTCCCACAAGCACGTGGTCTCAGAATCAAAAATTAGAAAACAAAATGGCGGTTTCGACCAAAATATGCGAATTTTTGAATTTCCAGAAATAGTTTATTATTCCATCCACAATTTCATTTCACTTTGTAAATTTTTGATTATACATCATTAAAGCTTTAATTTCTTGGCATTATTTCAAATTGCACTGTTTACGGAACTAGCCGAGCAGCCGATGGTCGACGACACATTCGAAACATTTATGATATTCTGTCTCGTTTCTAATCCCCGTATCTTCATCCCAGTTAAAACCAATTTTTCAAAAGGTTGTAAAGTCATATTCAAACAACATTAAAATTATGGAAACCAACAAAGTAATGGTATGAAAATCCATTACACATATTGCGCAATAAACAAGAAAACAGCAGGCATGGCAAATGAAACGCAATAAAAGTAGTTCGTGTCCGACATCTTAGAAACAGGAAGTGTGGCTAGATTAATTTTATTTCTTTAAACTAAGAGTGTTAACGACATATTTGATACAGTTTTATAGGTGATTAACTTCAGGTTAGTGTGCTCTTCGAAATCCGATTGGATTACTTGTGATATTGACTCTTGCGTTTAATAATTAAGTAAAACATGCCAGGGGTAAACTTTCTATTGTGAATCATGAATGTGAGCTGATTCAGTTATATCTTCTACTTCTATCCGGTTACTCGGCAAAATCACTTTACATTTAGGAAAACCACTTCGAAATGGAAATGATTCAATATGGGAACAGTGAGTTTTCATTGATGAGAAACAAATCATACATATACAGGGGTGTTCAATATGTGGGCGCTGACAACAAATCTTACAGGGAAGCTATGTATGTGCTTATTTACCCATGATATTCATGTTTTTATGATATATTAATATGCACCTATATTATATTTTAAGTCTAAAATTATTGCGGTATGATAATTAATTTGAGAGATATTAAGCTTTAGATTCGTCTCATATGTAAACAGCGTCTCATTTGCACATAGGCTCTCTTGTAATAAATTGTATTACCATGCGAAGAACGTTTGTTTTTATATAACGTGATTACCCTTTGTTAAGTTGTTCCTTCAATTAACCTCGAAGAAGAAATACCCTCTAACTATGTATCAATAAATGTGTTGCATTAAAAAAATAAAGTATGGTAGCTTAGACATTTGCCCCTTAAATTTAGCGCCCATATTGTAACTAGTTCATATTGTGATAGATAGTTGTAAGCAGGGGTGTACTTTAGCGGTCGCGCGGTCGCGTATGCGACTAACTTTTTGGCCATGCGACTAACTTTTCAAAGTTAGTCGCGCGGCACGCGACTAACTTTTTCTCGTTCTTTAGTTATTTATAATATATAAACACTGTTATAAAATAACAAATTATCGTGTTTAAAGTTCTATTTTGCGCTCGCGCCTTCGGCGCTCGCATTACTTAAGTTTTTCTTACGAATAAGTATACGGTGATTAATGTTTAAAAACATTTAATCATACATGATTAATCATTCGGTACTGACATTTTATCAATTCATGGTTTTAGTGTAGATATGAGCGTTTCATCAAATGTTCTCAGTATCTTATTCAAAAATATATGTTCAATTCGAAAACCAACCATGAGCAGTCCTGTGCATGGTGACAAATACACTTGCGTAGCTATATACCAGTAAGTAAAGCACTCAAAAAGTCCTGCGCTGTTTTTGGACATAATAGACATGTGGTTCAAGACCTTTGATAAGGGCTATAGGTTTTACCTTTATTATAGGGAACTCATTTTCTTGGAATGAATATAAAGGTTTTTTTTGGCTCCATGCTAATTTTCTTGATATATTTAATTTTCCCGCCTTTCCTGTATGAAGATAGTTTTAAGCAAGATATATCTCTGGTGTTTTTAGGCCCCAACCCCAAAGTTTGGGGCCTATAGAGTTGGGGTGTCCGTCTGTCCGTCCGTCCGTCCGTCTGTCATCGCTTTCTTGTACGGGCTAGAACTTTTGAACGGAAGGTCATAGAGTCTTGGTTATATGCTTAAATGAAAGATCTTGGTCCGTAGATGTGCCTTTTGACCATTTCGGTCAAAAACACCCCACCGGAAGTGGTCAAATTGGCCAAAATAGCCCAAAATAATTGTTTTTCAAGACTTGAGCTTGTACGGGCTAGAACTTTTGAACGAAAGGTCAAAGTGACTTGGTTATAGGCTCAAATAAAAAATCTTGACCCGTAGATGTGCCTTTTGACCATTTCGGACAAAAACACCCCACCGGATATGGTCAAATTGGCCAAAATAGCCCAAAATAGCGGTTTTTCAAGACTTGAGCTAGAACTTTTGAACGGAAGGTCCTAGAGACTTGAATATAGGCTCAAATGAAAGGTCTTGGTCCGAAGATGTGCCTTTTGACCATTTCGGCCAAACACACCCCACCGGAAGTGGTAAAATTGGCCAAAATAGCCCAAAATAGCGGTTTTTCAAGACTTGAGCTTGTACGGGCTAGAACTTTTGAACGGAAGGTCTTGGAGTCTTGGTTATAGGCTTAAATGAAAGATCTTGGTCCGAAGATGTGCCTTTTGACCATTTCGGTCAACAACACCCCACCGGAAGTGGTCAAATTGGCCAAAATAGCCCAAAATAGTGGTTTTTCAAGACTTGAGCTTGTACGGGCTAGAACTTTTGAACGAAAGGTCAAAGCTAGTGACTTGGTTATAGGCTCAAATAAAAAGTCTTGACCCGTAGATGTGCCTTTTGACCATTTCGGACAAAAACACCCCACCGGATATGGTCAAATTGGCCAAAATAGCCCAAAATAGCGGTTTTTCAAGACTTGAGCTAGAACTTTTGAACGGAAGGTCATAGAGACTTGATTATAGGCTCAAATGAAAGGTCTTGGTCCGTAGATGTGCCTTTTGACCATTTCGGTCAAAAACACCCCACCGGACGTGGTCAAATTGGCCAAAATAGCACAAAATAGCGGTTTTTTTAGACTTGAGCTTGTACGGGCTAGAACTTTTGAACGGAAGGTCATAGAGATTTGGTTATAGGCTCCAATGAAAGGGCTTGGTCCGTGGATGTGCCTTTTGACCATTTCGGTCAAAAACACCTCACCGGAAGTGGTCAAGTTGGTCATAATATCCCAAAATAGCGGTTTTCCCAGATTTGAGCCAAAAATAGCGGTTTTCATTGAAAATATATTTTAAATCTACAAAAACCCATACCCCTTCGAGTTTGGGGGCGGTTGGGGCCTGTTCGTGTTTCACAAATACTTCCTTGTTCTAAATACATGTATATGAAATACGTCATGACAAGCCGCGCGACTAACTTTTCCCTCGCGCGACTAACTTTTTGGAGCCAGTCGCGCCCGCGCGACTGGAAATTTTACTTAAGGTAAACCGCTGTGTAAGGCTTGACAATAACCTATAATAACAGTGCAATTTTCGATATAAGATACGCTCATCAGGCTCGCACCAGCCGTTCGCATCTTTTCAAAATACGAAATTATTTCGGGAAATGCGAAAACAAATTTGAGGTCTTTCGCAACAGTTGCAAGGCTAAATTTGGTACAGGGGTGGTCACAATACGAAGTATGAGGTGGTCACACAATGAGCGTTACCTTTAAATTGTCAAATCTATTAGTTGTATTGCTTAAAATTCTGTGTAAAAAATAACACATTTATAAGTATATAGCTTAAGAATAGTTTGATCGTGTGTTAAATTATATTTTTCAAATATTCGGGATCAGTTGTCTCAAGTCGAATGAAAAAAAAATCGAATTGGTCAAAAGCATCATTTGATAACATTTTATAATATTCAGTGCATATAAAATAGTTTTGTTAGTATGAATCTACCTTATCTATCAGTTTGAGTTGTTTGATAAATCGTAATACGTCATTTTAAGACATTTTGAAAATATCGCTCATATTGTGACCACTTCGTTTTTCAAAACCTGATATCGATTTTTCCTAATAAATCAATGTTCTTTTAATCATGCATTCAATCTGCTGTTTACAAACATATATTCAACTCTTCTTTAAGACGAACAACCCTAGAAGAAACAACACATGCGTTGTGTCTTGTATAATAAGAATATATACATTTCTTGCGCCATATTGTGACCACTGGTGTAGAGACTGAGAGAGAATTTGCAACAATTTCAAAAATTGCGAAGAAAATTGGAAAATGCGATGCGATAAAAAATTTGCATGCTTTCACAACATTTGCGAAAGGAATTTTTGGCCCAGCGCGAGCCTAGGCTCGCTTTCTAGAAGTATACTCGACACTATTCCACTTAGGCAATTTCACCCACCGGCCCATATTGTAAAACTTAAAAAGCCATATTAGGACGTCATGAATTAACTCATTAGTTTAGTTGTTCTTTTACTAATGGGCATTAGAACGTCTAGTGATTGTGTCACCAGTTCGTTAAACAATTCACATACTTCAATCGATTTATCCATGTTCGATTTTATCCTTGAAAAGTCCCACTGTATTCAATACACATATTTAACAGGACTGTTTCGATTTTGGTTTGTTTAGGTAAGGTAGTGCTATGGCGTCAGTGGAAACTCCTCCACCACCCCCACCAGGCCAACCGGAATGGGAAAAGGCACGCAAAGCGTTAGAAAAGTTGAACCCAGAAAGTAAAGAAAGTTCGAAAGAGCAAAAGAGCCAAGAAACAAGCAGCAATGATCAATATCCCGGGGCAGGATATCCTTCATACAATGAATATCAACCATACATGAACCAACCCCCTCCCCAAGGACCCCCTGGCTACATGTATAATCGATATCCCGCTCCATACAGAAATGCCCCACCTTCAGAAAATGGGATGCCCTATATGTCAAGTCAGCAAGGCAGTAGTGACAATGGACCGAATGATAATTCTAACTCGCAATCGTTCACTCCAAATTCATTCAATAATAAACAGCGGCCTGACTACAGAGGGAATTACATGAACTCTCCGTTCAATAATCGTGGTCGAGGACGTGGTGGAAATAATGCATTTAGGGGCGGCGGTGGTCCAATCCGTTTTCAGCTTCCAAAGAAAGATCTCAGCAACAATAATTTCCAAGCATTTGGTAAAGGACAACAGAGATCATGGCCCCAACCAAGGCAGCAAAATCCACGACAGCAAAGACCAACTCACTACACAGCGTTTCAACCGCAACAGCAGAGTAACACTCCCTTTTGGGCGAGTCACGATGCGAAAACGACACCATCTGAGCAGGAAGCACCAGAAGAGAAGACATCACAGCAACAGCAACCAAGTAATGAGACTACCAAAATGGAAACCGAGGAATCAACTCCTAAAGCCACAGGATCCGACGGAAACACACAAGCAGCGAACAAGCCAGATTCAGCAGCAGCGCAAGGTGAATGGCCACCGAATTTGAAGCGATTCGTGCAAAAGTGCTTTGCCCAAGCGATCGATGACGCCGATAAAGATGCGATGGAGAAATACTTGAGAGAAAAGCTGACGTCATCGTTCAACAGTAATTTGGTGAATAAGATCGATTGGGATAACGAGCCGTTGCCAATAATGCCTAGTCATGGGGCCGCGAATCGCATGGTCCCTTCCGGCGGGCTAGCCGCAAGCATGCAAGGAGCGGTTGCTTCGCCGTTCGGCACTGGCGCCACATCGGCTGCCGCAGCGGCATTCGGTCGCGGTTCCGCTTTCAATCGAGGCGCGGCGTTCGGTCGAGGCAATCGCGGCCCGGCGGCGAGACGTGGTTTTGGAGGCGGAAGGCGGTGGTCGCCGCCCGGATTTTCTCGCGGTGGCGGGTCAAGGTCGCGAAGTCGCTCGAGGTCGCGTTCAAGGTCACCCTCGTATGGTCGCAGGCGGGAGCGCAAGCAGCGGCGAAGAAGCAGGTAATTGAATTTTGCTTTAAATGTTAAAATGTCTAACTTTAAGCAAAGAAAATTGAATTATTAGTAGTATATACATAACATTTATACTTGTTGCCACTTGTCCGCTCATAAGAAATACATTTAAATGAAGAAACAAATAAAAAATAGAGGAACTCGTACAATGATTAAGAAAATACAAATCAAGAAATAATATTTCACGGGTGATATTGAAATTCATGTTTAATTAAAACGTTTGTTGATTTCTTTATCATTAGGTCCCGGTCAACTAGTCGCTCACGCAACCGCCATTCATCCATCAGTAGCTCTGGCCTCTCATCATCGGAAAGCGATTCCTACGAGTCGAACGATCGGCGCTCTAATTGGGAATCCTCGCAGCGCGGCGGACGCGGTCGGAGTTCGGAGCGGAGTCGCGGTGCTCGCGGAAAGAGTGGACGCGGTCGCGGAGATAGCAGAGAAGATCGAGTGACGCCCAATAATAAGAAGAATATGAAGAACAAGAACAAAAAGAAAGGGTATGAATTTTCGAATAATAAAACTAGTACAAGATGAAAATGTGTTTTAAAAGAATCATATTTTAATAAAACTAATACATGATGAAAATGTGTTTTAAAAGAATCAAATTTTCTTCGCGAAACTTATCTAAACGATATTTATTTTGGGAAAATACAAATGAGTTTAAAAGGGAAAAAAACGATGTTAATGCCGAATTGCAAATTCTTGAAAGAAAAAAAGCCTCTGATTAAATTATACTCTTAAACATTGGATGAACCAAACATCAAAGTACATTCCATTTCGTAGACTTCCATTTCGTTGCTATCCCCTTTAGACTATGGGCCATGGATACAACTGGTTCCCCCGAGAAGACGGCGAAACTCAACAGTCGAGCAGCGCGCTTTGCAGATACGCTGAGCAGCAACACCCGCTCGTCGCCCCTCACTTTGAGCATCAACATAGCATTTATGACATTGCATTATTTCTTATACCATATAGACTATGGGCCATGGATACAACCGGTTCACCCGAAAAGACGGCGAAACTCAACAGTCGAGCGGCGCGCTTTGCAGATACGCTGAGCAGTAACACTCGGTCGTCGCCCCTCACTTTGAGCATCAACAACTTCAAGGATTCCGATGAGGAAGTCGACTGGGGCTCGTTCAAGATCGTCGGCACACTGCAGTCACTCGAGAAGCCATACCTGAGACTCACTTCGGTAGGGTTACTTTTATTGTGTTTTGAGGATTCAAGAACTTAATTTGTTTCGACATGACTAAGTTTTCTAAAGTTCAAAAGACAAATAGAAAACTAAATAAACTTTTGAATGGCTAGCTATGTTCTTCAAGATTGTAAACCTTCTTAATTCGTGACTCAAACCAACTAGAGTGACTATCTAAATAGATACCATATTCAAGCTTAATCAAGATCAATTAACCAAGATACAGAGTTGCGCTCGTTTTAACGTTATCATATATTTATTCGAAAGTGTCATAAAAATTAGAGAGCATTTAATACCATAAATCTCCTCTTCAATTCAATGATTCGGTAGTGTTGTTGTCTTATTACGAAAGATTCCATATTTGTCTCCTCTCCCAATGTTTAACTATTATGAACAGTTTGTGATACAATCGAAGAAAACCCAATATTTGTCTCTTCTCTCGATTAAAGGCTCCCGCCGCATCCGCCGTGCGCCCGGTGTCCGTGCTGCGCAAGTCACTCATGATGATCAAGCAGCACTGGAAGACCAAGGCCAACTACCACTACGCCTGCGAGCAACTCAAGTCTGTGCGTCAGGACCTCACTGTGAGTGTTCATTGCCGTTTTGGTAATGTAACATAATGTTCAAAATAAGCGTCAAGGTTAAGAAAGGAAGTCGATGAATATCTTGCGAAGGGGGAACAGATTTGAAGAAACCAGGAACCATTCTGCCAAATTTAAGGAAGTTTTTAAAAATAATCCGATGAGGAGATTTGTAACATGAATTTAGTTTGCGATGCATTTAATTTGCTTAAAACGGAATGCAAAGAAAGGTAAATTATATCATGGGTTCTACTCCATAAATGTCAAAGCTTCTTACAAAATCTTATATATCTTTACTCATTTCTAGGTACAATGCATACGCGACGCGTTCACAGTGCAAGTGTACGAGACGCACGCCAGGGTGGCCTTGGAAAAGGGCGACCACGAAGAGTTCAATCAATGCCAAACGCAGCTCAAAGCGCTTTATAATGAGAGTGGCATCGAGAGCTCGCATTTACTAGAGTTTACCGCTTATCGGTTGCTGTATAACTTGTTCGTCAACAACTCACTCGGTATCCTTTTTGCTGAGAAAAAAAGCTATACCAATGAATTCAGCTAGAAGCTTCCTTAAGCTAAAATTAGAGTTTTGATATAGTCGCCTTTGAAATAACAATGCCAAAGATTTAAAAGAAAATACGATAAAACATATTTGATGACAAGAAGTATAACATTAAGTATAGTTTAAAAAGATGAAGAAAACTAAAAATAAATAAAAAAGGATGAAACATTAAAAAAGGGTAAATTTCAAAATCTTATGCTTATGTTATATATTTCGTAATTAATCAATTCTATGCTTAATCTCATCAACTTTAGTTTTTCTTTCTTTAACTCTCACTATCTCAGATATGACCACCGAACTGGCTAAGCTCACCGCTGAGCAGAAAAAGGACCCGACCATAGCGTTTGCGCTCAAAGTGCGCTCCGCGTATAGGCTCAAGAATTATTATCGGTTCTTTAAGTTGCACCGGGACGCTCCCAAAATGTCGAGTTATCTCATGGACTGGTTTTCAGAGCGGTTACGAAAAGATGCTATGAAATGCATTATAAAGTCGTACGTATCCCAATGGTTCCAGGTTTTATCTTGTTTTACAGCTATAAATACATATAAAGGCCATATATATTTATTCATATATAGCATGGCCTTTATGTGTATGATTTTATACATGTTTTTCATAAGATCAGTATTATATATTGAATGTTTCTCAAATACATTTTCAAAGTCGTTTACCGTTATAATGATTGTAAGCAGTGGTAAGTATATGACTAAGGATGGTGAGTATGTTGGACATCATATATTATAGAAATGTATTAATGTCTTTACTGAACGTTTTGAATAATGTATTTCAGGAGTGTGCGGTAAGTTTTATTTCAAACGAGAAAATATTGCTTAAAGCTTCTGAAAATCATTTGAAAACATCAATATTTTGCATTTAATTCAAGAAAAAATATAAGAAAAACCGTGCTGCGGTTATAAACTCCTAAAGTGTTTGGTAAATTACCATTATATCCTATGTATGCATACTTTGATATACATTCATGTTTTATTTATTATTTATCGATAACTAAGTTTGCTAATCTCATGTTTTATATGTTCACCCTCTAGATACAAGCCGACGATCGATGTCGACTCGGTGACGAAAGATTTAGGGTTCGACAATAACACGTCATGCGTTGAATGGCTAAAAGAAAAAGGGGTGTCACTCAGTCCCGATAATAGCAAAGTGGACTGCAAAACGAGCATGGGGGTCGTACAATCCTTGTAAAAGTAGAGGCACCCGTTTTGTTGCTGGGTACACATTGCGTCTTTCATATGTTTTTGTATATGCTTCATTGCTGAGAACCATGTCATCAACATTTTCATGAAAATTGAAACATTGTTCATACGTGATGGTTTGGTCTTGTTTGAGGATTTTCCGTTATTTGGTTGAATGTTCTGTTGTAGGGTTGGTCTCCCGTTATTCGGTTTGTTCCATGTGTCTCCCGTTTGTTTGACTAGGTCTTATGTTGCTGGAAATATTTTTTTTTGCTGGTCTTCCGTATTTTCGAGGTTTCCCTTCAGTGTTGGTTCCTGGATTTTGCTTAATCGGTTAAGATTGCACACCTGGTAAGTCTTCATAATATCTGCTATGCCTTCAAGCCTTTGAAACGTCTTCTGTTGACCTAGAGTTTTGTCGTTATTTGCCTGGTATGTTAAGTCTTAATATTTTTGGCATGCTTTGCTCGATTCAGAGTTTTTTTCCCAGATATAATGATTTTTCTTGCAGGATCAACATTAACTGGATTCATTTTTTTCCCGATTTAAAGGAGTTTTTGTTTGTCAATAATATTGTTTGTGTGAAAGAATGTATGTGTTTGTTAGTTGTTGTGTATGATAGAATGTCTCCCTCATATTGGTTAGTTATTCGTCGCAACTTTCATATGGTATTTCCGTTTGATGGGTTGTTTACTTGTCCTTCGATTCCTTGCCTTCCGATTGTTTTTGTCCGATTCTACATTTATTTCAGAAAGAATTCTTGTTTCGGTTTAGTTTCCCTCTGGAGTGTAATCATTTGCCGAAGCCTCGTTCAGATTCTTTGTTTGCTTTCCGTCTTTGTTATGGTGATGGGTTCCGGTTTTTCTGTATTTGGTCCTTGTAAGCTGATGAATATTATGAATCAGCTACTAATAGCAATGTATGTACGTCTAAAAAGTAATCCCCAAACTACGCAATAAATTAAGCCAAGATGCTCTACGATTACCTACCACTTTGAGCCAGTTTTCAACCGAAGTAACCGAGGATCAACATCAAGTAATTAATAAGCCCTTGGATAAGTCATTTACCAGCAGTGTCCCAACGTCAACCTCTCCTATCCTGATGCTCACATTTCAACATCTTGTCAAGTACCCCGTCAGATGCGTCCCAAGGCCGATGCGTCAGATGTATTCCCCAGTCTAGCTCTCATAATCGAAAAGTAGTCATTAAAAAAAAATCCAATACTTACAACCATCATCTACATAGTTCGTTCCCGATGTCCGTTTGTGAAATACGTCAAAAGCTAATATCGAGTGTGCTAAAAAATGCGGCCGCTGGAATATTAGCTTTTTCTGTCGTGCTCATCTTCAACATGGAAAGGGTCCCCAAGTTCTGGAGACGAGTATAAACTTAAGTGTTCTTAATGATTAAAATAAAAGACACACGGATAAGTTCAACAACCTACCAAAAAGCCAAATAATATAATTTTCAGCAGTGGATCCGTCTTGGTTTTAATTTATGGGCGGAATTCAAATGGAAACTGGTTTTCACCTGGATATATTACTTATCATGTATGGACGAAATAATTATCTTCTTTGCAGGTTTAACTTAATATATATCTAGGTTCCAATGGTTATGTGAAACACCATAAGATAATCTTCAATTCAACAATGGACTGAGATCGTTTTCTGTATAGCAATGAACCAGAAAACTCAAAACAATACTTACATACAGTTGAAGCTGGCTTATATTGATGAACTGATATATTTCAAGAGCCTTTGCTTTTTCGAGTTGTGGTTTATATTGCATGTGCCTATTTTGAAGTAAAATACATCTTAGTTAATTTGTGTAATTTTGGTTTGATTGATAATTATAATAATCGGTAATTAAGTGATTGTGAAACAAGCTGTATCGGCAAAAAATTAGATCACGATTTAAAACTTTGTCAAATCGATATCTATACACAAGTAAATTTAGTTATGATGGGTTATAATTTATACTAAGATAATCATACAAAATATTGTGATATGCCTTATCAAGTTTAAAATTGATATTTTTCCGAAGCATACTTTGCATGAGTAAGAATTCACTTAATAGTTTAAATGATTGATTTAGAAATTTATGTTTTCTAATTTATAGGTTTTATTAAGTATCGAAATATTAGAAACAACATAGATTAATATTTTTGGAATGATGAATCATTATCTCGAATTAAATGTACTAAATCGTTACCCTTAAATAATGTTTTATTTATTTTCTAGTCATATTTAAATTTGAACAGTTTCATAATGCTATATATAAAGATATGCAGCTATAAATTATAACATATTTCAGCTACAAATAAGTGTTTCTAAGTTAAAGGTAAGTTCTAGATTACTAAGCAAATAAATCGAAATATTATATGATAGCAACCATGTAAATAATTACATTGTTACCTAATAAAATGAGAGTAGCAGCATCATTGTGTTTCAATTTTGTCATGAGCAATCTTTTAAATATTGTATTTTGTAGCAATAATGCATTCCAGAAAAATAAGAAAGAGCGGTTTTGCTTCTTCGTTTTCACATTCAAATTAAGATTCGTTATTTCAAGACACTAATCAAATTATGATATTTAAACATATTTTCATTATTTATTCAATAACAAGATCTTAAACACATACAATAATTCTTCGGAAGTAAAAACAATCAAGAGCATAAAATTAAACGAGTACAAATCAAACAGTGGCGCTATAATTCAATCCCTTCGAATATCTATTTTGAATGTATAATTCAAATATCATAAAGTTAATTCCGAACCAAATCTAGAAAGTACAAAGAATAATTATCTTGTGAATGTCTATAGCTCACTAAAACTGTTGTCCAACACCTCATACACCGCAGTAATCCAAACAGACTTAAGTGTACCAATTTCTGGTTTACAAACAATTTTAAGAAACCTTAAAACATATACCATTACTTACAATACTGTTTTCAAAGCAAAACCAAATGCTTATCTCTAGCGATTAGACAGCCTTCAAATAACATTTGCAGGTGGTTGATTTAAAATGACAATTATGAAACGCTTAATCCGGACAGTTAAACGACTCATTTTGAGATGTTTAAATCATAATCTCGTTAAAAATTGCCTGTGAATCGATCAATATATAGCATTCAAACGAAACACGTGAATATTATGTATAGGATTGAATAGCGATATCGTTCAGCTGTCAACTTATAGTAAACCTAAAACACAATTTATATCAATTCATATAGAGACCGAACAAGACTTATCATTCTATTTCTTATTCACAACTTTCATTTATTCATGATAGTGTCTAGATTTAATGACTAAATAAAATATAATCACTGCAAACTGTCCTTACAAATCTACCATAGAGTATGTATAACCATCCTTTCGGATTTTTCAGGAAACAAAAACACATTACAATCAGATAAGGAAACCCCTAATACTTTACAGGATAAATGCACTTAAATACAAATTTCAACTAAGGATACGCTTTATAAATGTACTACACTATTCTCTCCATCAATATAATGGGGCATTTATTTCTTCACAGTGATGCATAAAAAATAATTGAAATATTCCTTAGTCTATGTTTTAGACGGGAGGGAGAAAAAAAAAACGAAATGACATAAGAAAAGTCCGTAATAACTGAAATAATGGTAAACAATACTGGATAATCGGTGTTTGTAATTGGCAAGAACATAAATGTCTGGTCTACTTTAACAAATGATTGAAATCGGATAAGAACTATCTATATTAAACCAATATAGCAAAAGGCGTCTCTTAGCATTAACATTACATTCATGCACGTAGCATGGATCGCAACAATATCAACAAAGAATAACGCATCTGAACCTAAAGAAAATTATATACAAAAACAGAATATTTTTTTTTATGCGAAAAAATGTGTGCATAAATTAAAAGAATGACCAGGATATTTATTGACTAACATAATTTGCGTAAGGTAATCGACGTTTTGCTAAATGCATATTATACTATTTGTTCTGAACACAATGTAGTCATATAAAACCCGCAAAAGAAAATGTTATTATCTCCTTGTAAATAAATGAATACAATGTTCGTAAATGCAAGTATTTTAAGCCAAACAAAACAATCAAATAAGTTCATAAAAGCAAGTCATTTTTATCTTGATTGGATTTAAGTCAAATCATCATTCTTCACTTTGTCACCATCTCGTTTACATTGATCAAGCAGTTTCTGCAGAGCGTTCATATCAAACGGGGAATCCTCTCCTGATGCCTCAGTCTGCAAATGAATGTACGGGATCAAACAATAAGTATATTTTTTAATGAGTGGATTAAAGCACAACATTATATGGGTTACAAACTACATTGTATTGGAAAAATTAAATACAAACATAGTTACATTTGTAAATACACGCCTAACACAGCCTTGAAATATTACACAAATTGATACAGTTTACAGCGGTTTGAAAGATAAAATGAAATAGGTCTAAGGAAATTTATTTAAAAGACAAACGTCCACTTAACCAATCATACGAGGCCAAATAAATATTTATCGATTAATAATTCGAACTATTTTCCTGTCCAGAAAATAGACAAATCGAGCAGGATAGCTAGCAGGGATTGGTTTTATGTTTTCTATTGCCTATCATGCTTCAAAAACTAGGGAATCTTAATAAAAGAAAAACAAACCTTTAAGTAGTCAATTAAAGCCTTTGCTTCGCTTGACTTCGAGCAATCTGATAAAAAGAAATGGTTTAGTAAACAATGAAAGCAGGTATTAACCACTACAATATGATATCGCTTACAAGCAGGGATTGAAACATTTTGGGTCTATAACTCTTAAAGATTCCACGCAAGAAATAACAAGCTTAATATAGAAATTTATTCAGGTTGGAATTTCAAATGCACTGATACCGGTATGTTTACCAAGGGAGAAGTTTGCAGTTCTTCTATGGGTTCTGTCGGTGCGAAACGCAAAAATGTACATGTACAAGGGTGATATACTTGCTTTAGCTTTAATAACTTCCTTTCATGCATTGATCAACACAAAATACCTAAGATTATGAAACGTTCGATTCGCTATGTCCTTGTCGGGAAAATTGACATCTAGTTGGTGTTAGTAATGCGATTAGTTGGCAATAGCAAAAATTGAACTCCTTATTCGAGGTATTAAATCACGTTAAATATTCACAATTCAGTTGATTCTTGATTTTAACACCTAAACGTCTAAACAAAATAATTTTACGATCCACATGCTTTAACATTGGTTTTTCTCAAGGGAAGCATGCTTCAAAAGTCTAATCTACCGAAACATTGGTATAATATATTGTTAGATTTTATCTATTGTCATAATCCCTCACCTATCTCCTCCTCGGCATTTGCTATGTCTGCTTCCTCTAATACTGCTTCATCCTGTGGCACAGGGACGTCCTTTTGAGATTCGTCATTCGGCGTTGGACCCGCTTCATTTTGAGATTTTTCATTCATGGACAGATCTATTTCTTTTGGGGAATCGCCATTCGGGGTCGGTTCCGCTTCATTTTGAGATCCGTCGTTCGCGGACGGATCTACTTTATTGTGAGATTCGTCTTTGGCGGATGAATCCATTTCGAAGCTATATTCCTCTTTCTCTTCCGTTAATTCATTCAGATCTTTCACAATAGCATCGTGCAATGTGTCCATAGCAGCAGTATCCATATTCTCATTGACAGCCTCGTTTTGAGTATCTCGATCTACAGCAGCTGCACTTGTAGTTGTGACGTCATCCATTTCCGGATAGAATGGGGATGAAAACTCTTTTTCAAGGAGTGCATCGATTTCCGGGTTGGTACTTGTTTCAGTACTAGGTTCAGCGGTATTCACGTTAGAGTCACTGGTATTCATGTTAGGTTCCTCTATACTCAGAGACTGCACGGCTAGAAAATATATTAATGAACTTCATCAAAATCAAATTGAGAAAAATTCTTTAGGAAGCAGACAAAGGAAGGTTGAATAGCACCAACTAGATAGAGATTCAGTATTCATTTTTCAGTTGGCTAATTATTACATAGTAAACCGCATGCTGAAACGCCTTAAATGCAATGATAATAAATAAGTCTATAAAACTTATGGTTATATATAATAACTAATAAAATAAATTGCAAATGAAACTACTTGACTCCACATTTGATCTTAGACCTTTTTAATTTTGTAATCAGAAAGACCATAATCATGTTTCATGCACATATTTTAAGTTATTGTTAAGTGATTGAGTTATTGATAAAGAAATAAGAAAGCAAATAATCCTATGGTTAAACTTAAGGTTTATAAGCAAAACCAAATGTATTTTTTTAGATTGAAATCGACGATTAAATGGTATATTTTTTGCACTTACATTCTAGTTCGGGCATGTCACTAGTAGGACTGGGTGTCTTTAGTATACCATGTCTTTCAGATGAAGCGGGCGGGGAAGGCGTTTTCCTTAAAATTAAAAGAAGAAACTCACAACAAAAGAAATTGAAAATCGGGTTGAAAAACAAATGCTCAAATAAATAAACATAGACCCATCAACTCATAATGACTCTATAGCTGTCATTAAGATGGCTTTTGAGTTGTTCAACATTATCGGTAATGTAGTTGACATGTCTCCTGAATCTCATGGCGCAATACCTCCACATAAAATTATATCTTTCCCTATCAATATTTTTATGAATCATCTTTTCTAATCGGATTCGGAAACACATTAAAACTAAAATTAATTTCGAGTCTAATAAAAATGTGTAAAACCCGATATGTCTTTTAAACAAAATACCTTTCTACCAAATTTACAGAAACACTCCGAATATCTTTAATAATCTGGAATAGAAGGTTATATATAGGACGAGTCTAGGTTGGAAATATTCAATGTATTTTTCCTGATATCCAGTATAGAAAGTTCTTGGGGAGAGGGGGCAATGACCTTCTCACCTGCTCAGCTGTAGAGTGAGCATCTCGGGGTCAACGGGCGATGGCGACTTGACCTTGAGCGGGCTCTCTTTGAAGGACGGCAGATTGAGAAGAGTCGACGCGCTGTAGCGTTTACTTGGGTTGGCGCTCAATAGGTTGTGAATGATCTCTATTATAATTAGGGAATAAAACCCAAGTTTTTTTGTAACAGCTAGATCGCCAACGATGAAATCAATAGCAAAGGGCTTAAACTGTCATAATTTTATTTTTACGTATAAAGAAAAGATAAATATTACTTTCAGTTATAATCATTTCCTAAAATCTTATACTAAGGATTTAATTATTATATTTCATTCAATGCTATATCATGTATAGGCCCACATCAAGGAACGTACATTCTATAGAAGGATTTTTATGGAATCTTATATTTGGTCAAACCGACTAATTGTTGCTTATTAGCGACTTACGTTGAATCCATCCGGGCACGTCATTCAGTGTGTACTTTGGTATTCCGTCTCTATCTAACTGGAATGCTTCTTTTGGACGATACATCCACAGCATTAAGAGGCCAAGGCAGTACATATCCGTGGATGGCAGTGGTGAAGATGCTTTTGAGTCTGAGTAAAACCTCAATCCGTTCAGTGTAAATGGGATATCTGTTCGCTGTTTCTGAAATAGTATAAAGGATTTAAAGGAATTTTGCGACTGAAATAAACTTTTAATGAGTTAATTTGTGTTGGACATGGTATAATGAAAACTGAACTTCTGATTAATCAACCAAATGATATTGCGAGGTCAGTTTTATGGAATTCAATGTTTCTACAAAAGAATTAATTTTAGGTGAGACGACATAGTTTATTATTATGCGTTTATCAGGATTTTCCGTAGATATGTCATGCGCATTACAAAGAGTGAATAGGTGACATAAATTGTATGTGTATTTCTGTAAGGGCCTTCTCAAAATAACGTTTTTTTAATTAATGGAAAGTCCGAGGATTTATGGCAATGAGCGAATTTTATATTTCTATGATAGGAAGAAAACCCATTGCAGTTCCGTAAGTGACAGGGAATACGCCAAAATCTCCAGCTACGCTATCCGGGTCTCATTTGAACCCTTTACCTTGAGATTTCCAGGCGATTGCTTTTCCATTACGCAAAGCCCCCCCCCCCCCCCCCCCC
>LQRL01070170.1:0-19794 GCA_001703475.1 Hydroides elegans
AATGGTTGGAGTAAGTATGTGCAAAATATTATCTTTTGGAAAATATTATAAAGTTAAAAATAATAACTGTGAAAAAAATATCGGTTACTTTTTTTGACGGCTTTAGCTCCCCGCCTTGCAATATGTTATCCCTTGTTTTTGACCACCACAATATATCTGTAAATACTTAGGCTCTGTTATCAAAAGTGATTAGATTTCATATAGTTCAATCCTATTTTGGAAAATGTCAAAATTTAGAAGACTGACAAAAGAAGAAAATTTCAAATTTATTTAGATGGTACAAGCATATCCACCTCTTTATGAGAATTCGTTATGATGGTAAACTCACAGAATATAAGGATAAAGGACTTACCGCAAATATTTACGAAAAAATTGCGAATGAAATATACTGTCCAAAAAAAGTCAAGCCCCCCTCCATATTTTACCGTTAACGTATGCAGAAAAGCACACTTTAAACAGTTCTGATTAGCATTGAAAAAATAATCGTTTTTCAATTTTTCTTGTGTTACTCGGTGCATCAATATGTTAAGTCTATTCATAAAACCAATTTGTTACAAATGAATCTGTTCAAACCGGCTAATTTGAGCAAATGTGAAATACCCCGTTTGCCATACATGTCACTATGGCAGATAAGGTACCTTCAATTTCCTCTTTAATAAACCCATTTAAACATATCCAATCGCAACGAAATTAGCTACGGATACATTTAAGACATTGATAGACAATATTCTGAATCTATAAATTTAAAGCGATTGGTTAACGAATACAAACAATACGTTTTAAAACTCTGCATTACTACATAGGTAAATGGTAAAAAACTGGAGGGGGCTTGACTTTTTTTGGACAGTGTAGGAATAGACGGAATAACAGTTAGAATCTATTATACTTTTTTTGTTCTTTTATAGGATGACCTCCCCATCGTCTTTTGTTCATTTTTGATTGTACGTATATAATAGCGGCATATAAAAATTTTCGTTTTTTTTACGAACTCGTAGTAATGCTGCTGCTGCTTTGCTCGAAAACATTCTGTTACTTCGTATTTTTGACATCTTAACTTACGTATAACCATAAACCCATTTCCACAACTAGCGCGTCTAAGTTATAGAATACTTGGGCCATAACAAGTATATCGATCGAATGTGACCTTATTTGAATCTATACAAACAATAGATATATTATATTGTAGTGCTGTGATCGTTAATCACGTATATCTAAAATAATGTTAAGGTTAACAATTGTAAGCAATAAGATTAAGAGATATTACATAGAAAAGTTCAATTTAAAAAAATGATATCTTGAAATCGCAAGAAATAAACCGCTGGCCGGTGAACAGTGATTCCGCCAGCGGTAAACAATGACGCTGACGCCAAAATCCCGCTGCCCCCACCTTAATGGAGTTTTCACGCTGGAATCTTGTTGTTGATTTATTCACATGCTTGACTTTGTCACGTATCTGCAAAAGAATGCGGAGATACGGAGTAATTTGGAAAACGAAAAATAAAAACATCAAGTGATTCAAGCGAAATATGTTCAGTGAATCGGACGAGTCATATATGTGTTATGGAATGATGTATTTAATTGGCGATTTACATGGTTAGACAAATACACCCACATTTATAGGCGCGTTCACCCTAAACAGGCCCGAAACAACTTGAAGAAAAAAACGCATCATTTAAACCAACAAATTACGCGCTTTTTTATTCAAGTGAAATCGGTATAGAAAACATTACAAACACGCTTTCGAGTTTTTTTAGGCCTGTTTCGGGTGCACGCGCCTTAAGGTACAGCAACAGCAGTTTATAAGTTGACATCGTGCTGGGGTGTGGGCGAGCGCACGCTAGGATTTAAGCGTATTTTAAGCGAGTATTTTTATCATGCGGGCGTGCGGGAGTGCGAGCGTGCGTGGGTTTTTCCTTTTCTTGCTATACATATGTTTTAGAGTTATGTTTAATTAGGATCTTTAATTTATTTCATTTGCATACATATGTTGGCCTGTGTATATATCTATGAATCTAGCTATTGACACCTGTTTGAGCTTCGGGATGTTATGAAAACAACATTAAATGCCTTTTTTCATGCATTTTACTTTTGTACTTTATACTTATTTATTAATACAAATATAATCTTATTAGTACCATTTTGAATCATGGGTGAAATTATTGCCTTTATTCAATCTAATATCGTAAATATTTTGCGATCAGAAATAAGAGCCAGAACACTTTTACTTTTATTGAAAATGTATAATTTCATTTTGAGAATTGGTACTACTTATGATTACTATATAGAAATTCATATATTCACGGAAAAACATGTCACTAATGAGGGTGTTCATATTTTGTTTGTTCGAAATAGTTTGTAATAAAATCATTACAAAAAAACTTGAGCTTTTAACAAAGTAAAGAATTCACGGTAACAGAAAGTCAAGACGCAGGAGCAATATTCAAATTTAAATAACAACAATCTTGTTTGGAAAAAGTTTTATGAGTGATTATTAAGCGTGCGGACGTGGAGTGTGAAGCGTGCGGACATGCAGCTGTCAACTTATAAACCACATGTACTGTATAACCTATATGCATTTCGATATTTTGTATCAAACATAAATTAGATAATGAAAAGATCCCGCCTCGTGCTAAAATCATATAACTCCGTATAAACATTTTGTTCTATGTGAGGAATCCCTATCGTTGAGTAAATTTGTTGAGTAAACACTTTGATATCTATATAGCGATTCTTTTCAAAGTAAGAAATCAAAAACCTAAAGTAAAAATATAAACACTTACAGAATGTATATTATTCAAATAAATAACCAAAGGCAAAACAACTATTATGCATTAATTTTGAAGGGTCACGAATGTGTACTCTTTGTCAGAGTTTCTCGGTCATATTATTTATAGAAATGATTGTATTCGTCCATCAACATGTTTATATAAAGGAATCATGCGAAAACATTCAACTGGATTCACTAATAAAGATCATTAAGTCATTCGTGGGTGGTAGATCTATTACACTGTATGGAAGAAAAGTGGACTGATCCGTGTTCACGCTAAACATGCAAAAAAAGCTCGAAATCGGGTTTTCATACCATTGAGTCTTTATTGCGCATAATTCTAACATGCGAATGTCCTATATATTTCGATTTGCATTGGTATGAAATAAAACTAGAAAGGCAATCATAGATTTCATATCTACGATCTTCTTGAGCTGTCGAATCAAATATGAATATCGTAAAAATAGGATTATACCTTTTAGGGCATATAAGCTACTTGCTTTAGACAAAATACATGGGGAATACTGTCCTAAGTACAGATAAGCACTTAATTTAATTTCGAAAAAAAAAAAATCAGTTTCGAAGGTCTACCTTTGCACTCCAGAATTATTGTCACTTTATTTTTCAAATATTAACATTATAGTCTAGACTAAAAATGTAACGAATGCTGACTGTGTCACTGTAAGCAGAAAGTGAATATTGATTATGCAGCAGCGCAGCTTATATAGCCGCCCCCTCTCCCGCACAACTGCCTTTACTCGATGACGCAACTTTCTCTCTCTTAAAGTCGCTGTCACTCATCAATTAAGGAATGTCCATTCATGAGCGCGACTTGTCATTGGTCCATTTAAACTTGAGTGGCCAATGAGAAGCCCGAATGAGTCTCAGTGGTTTTCAGCGAGGCACCAAATAATGATGGTTTCGACAAAATTATTTTTCATAAATGTTAAATATCTCGACAATCATATAACAATGACTCATCAAAACCATCTATGCTCCATCTATCGGTCATGATTAATGCTTTAATACATATTATTATGTCAAGTTTATCCTATAACATATAGAAAAGTGTCGGACATGGCATTTTGAAAAAAACTCGACTGATTTTAATACCTGCGAAATTTTCGTAAACGAAAAGATCGCAGATAATAATGCTTCTTTTGCCTGTTTTGCGTGAATTTGGTTTTATATTAGACTATTAGACTAGTTCTATATTAGTGAACGGTACCATTTTGTAAAACTTCTGATCGACAGACAAATTTATACTTCTCAATTATATCCTTGTTTTAACCGACTAATGCAGGCTTTACGATGCGAATGAGAGTGGTGAAATGATGCGTTGAAAACAGCTACATCGCCGGAAATGATATAACGTTTGATATTCATGGCGACGATCGTAAGACAATTCTCTTTGTCTTTGGCGATATTGTTATAACCCGATGCGCAATAGGATTATAGCGATAGCTAAAGCAGAGATGTTATTGATTCAAATTAACGCTTCTTCTATAGCGCATATAGCAAATAAATGTTATTTGCGCTTAGTTATATAAGATTTATGAGATATATTAATATGAAACATGAAATATTAACTGAACGCGTGTATCGATCCATGAATACACCTTCCTCCCCATGGTGACATCAGAATAGGGTTTGAGGTTTGGGGCGGATAAAAATCAGATGGATCGAGACTCAAATCGCAAGGAACTTTGAGACAGCTATAAGATACAGCTCAAATTAAAGACTCCTCAAATCCTTGCAATGTAAACACTTAAAAAACATGAATACAAATGATATGACACCTGATATACATGTATATAAAATGATAAATTCATATTTATCCCGTTGTACATGTGTGCACCACCCAGCTCCCCGTGTATTGGCCATTTGACAATGCTCATTGATACGAAATAACAGATCATTCCATATCTTATACATGAGGGATCATTCCTGTATCGTTCTGATTTAAACGGATCAACAATTCATCGTACCCTTGTGTTTGCGATAATGGGATAAGTATGAGAAACTCTTTTTCACGTTTGAAGAGTCTTCAGAAATTATTATCCTAGTTGTCCGCTTAAGATATTGTACCCTGCTCTGAAGAATATGTTTTGGCCTTCTTGTTTACTGTGGTTTTTATATGATTTGTATGTTTTTGCAGTTTGTAAGAGATAATAGAAACATGTCAAAGATCATTGCTGAAAAACACAGATCCAGAAAAAGGGATATTGTACTCATAAAAAGAAAAAAATAGCAGTGCAATACAAAGACTACAGATATTATATTATAATATTACAAACAGTTGTATTTTATTTTAAGCAAGGGTGAACTATGAAATTGTTATGCAAGCTTAAGAAACTTTAATTTCACTTAAAAAAAAAAATTAAAAAATGCATGTTTTTTATTCAAAATACCAAATGTATTTTAAAAAATCAAAGGATAAATGTATTTGAGCTCGGGATGATCACCTTAACACCTACATGTATGATTTGGATAAAAACTGGATTCGTATTTATCTTACAGCAGAGTTCATCATGTTGACGAGTTGCTTAAATTAGTTGTATTAGAGAAACTCACATAAATCAAAGCATATTAACATACCTATATGAATTATCAATGATTATTTACGCATGACGTAACGAATTGATGGAAATAGTGATAAATAGCACAATTATACTTGTAGTTATCAATATGAAAGAGCCACTAAAGATAAATCCACAATAGGCAGACGACAAATAGACGGTATGGATATTACACGGTATGGATATTCATTACAAAGTATATATTCTCGCTTGACACTCACAGGGTTTTCCGGACTTCAGGGCTGAGCAAAATAAATAGCAACTTTGACATATTATTAATCGTTAAGATGTACATTAGTCAGATAATTGATAAAAGTAATATAGAACTGGAGCCTGGGCAAATATTGGTTTTGTTCGCTTAATTTCATATTTTTCGTTACTTATCCCCTTATTTAAGCCAAAAATAAATTACTATGATATACGGATAGATGATTACTTTGAAATTTATCCAGTGTAGTCAAGGCTAACAAATACATTCAAAATAAGAGACTTGAGGTTAATTGATAAACGGAAATACATACATTTGCTGGGCATGGGTTAGATTTCCGATGAATCTAGGCCAAGCGTGAACAAAGAGCAGCTTTGAAATAGCTCTTCTATTTTTGTCTAGGGATTGCTCACAAATAACCCTATGTAATTATTCAATTACATGCTCTATTTAGTACAATTACAATGCAATTAATAATGGATTATTCACTGATTAATCAGGACTATTTTCTTTGGACAACACCTTATGAGTTAATGGTTCATGTGTAATATTGTATTTGGATAATAGGTGATGCGCGAAAATCTATGGAACAATAGTAAAATCACTCCATATTAACAATGTGTTGAGTGACAAATCAACTTTTTGATATAAAATATTAAAAAAGCAGTCGCAGGATGTTTTAAAATTGTCATATGTGTAAGACTTCGCCAAGAAAAGGTCCATAAAGTTACGATGGAATCGAAGGATAATTCAGATTCAACTAATGCAATTACTGTTGCTTATTAACATATTGTGAATCCATATTGTGGCACCGAGCATTCCGAGGTTGATGTGTTAGCTGATGCAAACTTTTATATATAAATTGAATTACGTATTTAAAAGCCGGATATCCATGTGTTCTTTATTTTACATGTATAATTAACTTTGTTACATTACATAAGAAGAACAAATATAAAAATGGCATCAAACGTATGCGTCAGCCAAGCGAAAATGAACTTCTCAAATAAAAGCGTTATTCCGCAGCACACACGGAATATCAGCGTCATAACCAACACAAGTCACATGACATCCAAAGACGGAGGTAAGATCGGCACTCCGAAGCGATCCCCGGATGGTAAGCTTACGTATGACGACCATAAAAAGGTCGTACAAAATCTTAACCAAGCACTGCTGAGTTTACATGCCAATAAACGCAATGCTAAATTGAACTCACAACGTGGTTTGCGGAGCGATTCACAAAGTCGGGATAATCTACGAACACGATACAGTTTCGAGAAAAAGTGTATGAGTTCGGATGATATTCGATCCGTGGGTCAATCACCTAGTTTAACGCAGAGCCAGATCATTGATTTTGTTCGCCAGGAACAGACGAAACGAACACCGCAAACGGTTCAAGTTACGAATGGTCTGCGGCGAGCGCAAACTGTATATGGCATGCATATAGACGGACAAGCACCTAAGACACTAAAAGAGAAAAAGAGCCGGGAGTATATAACGTCTAATGTAACTGCATTAACTAAAACTGGAGGCGATTCCAAGCGCGATCATCCACTCTTAAAGAAATCTCTTTCACAATCTAGTATCACGAGTCGACATTCAACAAATGTTAAACAAGAACCCGAAACAGAACTATTTATTTCAAACTCTGCAGTACAAGAATCGAATCATTCATCGAAATCGCGTTTACTGCGAAAACGCGTTAAAAGTGCTAATGACCGGTCAAAATCGTTACCACGGCCTCAATCATCACAACTGGTTGCTAAGCAACAAAATGGCCCCATAGCAACGCTTCCGTCAACCAATCTGACTCAGAAACCTATCCATCGGCGCGCTTCGTCACCTGCTTCTAGTGTGGCGAGTACGGTCGATCGCGATTCTGATAATGTGGTTCTCGGTATTAGTAAAGAAGCAAAATCGGGCCAGACTGTAAGTAAAAACTCTAAGAAGCAAGACAATAGAAATAAATCAGTGCCTGATTCAAGTACTGCAGTAAAATTACTGACCGATCCTAGGCAAGCTCCTCAAAACTCAGGAAGGGATTATGTCGATGGTATGTTATCAGAACGAGATTATGAAACAGAAAGTGTCCTTATTCCCAGTGACGATGAAGAAATTATTACCGTATGTAGCAACGCCAGTGATATTAAAATCGAAAAACGACCGACTCCTTCGGCTAATAGTGTTAGAAAAGAAACAAAGACAAACGATTCCTCGAATAATATGACAAATAACTATCCAGCACCCAAAGAATCTGTAGTTATTAATGACAATGATGGTTTACCACCTGTACCGCCAGTACAAACCTCATTTGACGAGGACAGAGTATACTTCGCCGATCAAACCTCTCAAATCCTGACATACTACGTCGAACAAGAAGAAAGCGTTCGAACCATAACACCCAGACAAACAAATGGTCGACACCAACAAATGCTCCACAGAAGTGTCTCAATGCCTTCCCGCGTTAAAAGCGCGGCCCCACCTCCTAGCCCAACTAATTATACGCTACATATCGATAAAATCGGTCAATCAAATCAATCGACACATCGGTCTATGACGTCACAAGCGCATACGTCACAAACAAAATTAGGTCATACGCATATGTCACAAACGCATACGTCACGGACGCACACGCCACCGCGACGTCCCAAAACCGGATTGGCCTCAGCGAAACCCCCTCAACCCCATCAAGTGAAGCTGGATCAACGCACACAGTCTTATGTGCGATTTCATAGGCCGTTGGGGTTCGTACATACGAATGGTGGTGCTGTGGGGAGTCAGGTGACTGAACAAAGTAGGCCAAGGTCGTCGAGGGCTAGGCAACGGATTCATGTGCCCAGTGAGACTGCTATGTCCCCAGAGTTTCATATTTATGGGACTTCGTATACTCATTTTAATTCTCCTCACTTTTAGAAATGATGTTATTTTGCTGAATTGTTCTAAGAGTTGTAGACTTTTGAATGAATGAAATGTTTAGTACGATTATTGTATTCGACATCTATAAGCATTTTAAGATGTTGAGGTATACTATCAACGTCACGTCCCTATGCGACGTGGATTGAACATCCTTACTGAGCATGATATGAGGTATCTAATATTTGTGAATTGCCACTCTTAGCTCAATCTTATGTGTAACTTTCCATTTGTGTTATTCGTTTGATTATCTCAGCTACATAATCCAGCAGACACCTGCATAATCCATTTTAACGTCTTTGTGGCACTTCACTTTGTGAGGAGATTTAATATGGATAGGATCCTTTTCATATCGAAACGGATACACCCGCCGAATGTTTCAATCGGAAAATTGTGATATATATTGAAAAACAAATGTTGTTAAATGTATGTATCACTGTCTTAATATTTATTAAATTTAGGTGTAAAGAGCGAACTAAAATTTATTTGTCAGTTAACTAACCAAATGTTTGTGATTTGCCTCTCCTAGAAGTCTGCAAGAAACTATCTAAATCTGACTGAATTATCAAAATGTATACATGAACATGCTCTCTCAATTGATTAAATAAATATAAAAACTGTGCTTAACCTCTAAATATAAACTATATGAATGAGACCCATAGTAAAAATAAAATTAATGAACTTTAGTAAAATATACATTTTCAGTATTGGATGTTTTACCAAATTTGAGCAGAATATATATATTTTTTGTAATGTCACTCATGTGTTGCACCTTATCGAATATATGTGACAATACGAAATTGAAATTGATAGCTGACAGGTTCTTGAAAGGGATTAGCTGATGATATGTTACTATGCAAATATTAAGTTTTCCTAAGCCATTTCACGAGTGTAGAAATCATCTTATTTTTTCTATAAATGATAATCTATTTGTCGAAATATAAGCAACTTTATATTGTAACCCACTCGACCAGGGTTGTCCGGCGCTTTTCCACATGCCGGACGTGCTTATTTAGGTTTATATGAAAGTTTTTCGGTCGCATTTAACGTACTGACGTCGACCGTCGACCGAACGTTGTTTTCATTTTCGACGTTGACGCAACGTAGAAAAGATAAAGGGGCCCACTTCAGCGACGACCAAAAAGATCGCTTGATAAAATAAATATGGTCCTAAAATGAACGCAATATCGACGTTGTTCGACGTCCTACCGAGTGGATACGAGCAAAAATGTTTTTGTTTGTATAAACTATTGGCTTTGCGAGCTTGTTAAGAAATTGTTTTATATGTTACCAATGAAATCAAGAAAACAATAAAATGCGTATTTCAGGTTTATTTTATACGGAGTTTAGATTGAACTATATATTCATTCAATAAATTAATATCACATATTAGCAATGATATATTCATTTGATTGAAATACATGATTTTGCTAATAAACTGTAGTATTATTTACAGAATAGTCAAAAACATATTTTAGATATACGGAATAAATGCAAAATGACATTCGTCTATATAATGCGGATTTTTTTCACTACCCGCACCAAAACACTGCAATTAAAATAAAATAAAAAACAATTAAAACGTTATGGAGTCCCATGTTTCCCTTTTAACAATAATTGTATTTAATTATGGACTGCATAGTTTTAAGCTGAAGCGAAAAGTACTTTTCAACAAGAAAAGGGGTACAATATATATCATGAAATAAGTTAATAGCTTTCATTGTTTGATAGGAAAAACATTTAAAAAATAACGAAAAAAAAACAAACTTCAAATCAAGGCGCGCTTTTTAAAGCATGCAAGAATGATTAAAACTGAAATTGCTTCATGTGATCTTGAATATACATGTACATTGCTATAATAAGAATAAAATTGAATGTAAAAAAAAAATAATATTTTAACATATTTTCATATAAAACTATTTGCGGTATGCATAGAGGGGCAATCAGCGATTTACTTTTTTTATTTTCATCAAAATGTTTATTATGAAGCTGCAAGGAAGAAACCCAACAAAAGCTATTGCAAGCAAATATACAATCTGCTACCAGAATAAAGATTTTAATAAATCAAATGTTTGTAAGTTTATTCTCTCACAGATTCGTTTACAGAGACTAAATTTAGACACATATGCATAGGTTGTTACATTTACAAACAAAATCCTAGAGTAAAATAATCCTTTCGAAAAAAAATGTGTTCTGTTCTGAAAAAGTTGCAAGCAAGGAAAAGCTGCTGCAAGAATAAACATTTACCCGAATAAATCGTTGATTGTCCTCGTGCATAACATCGACCTTTGGTCTAAATGATACAAATTTGCCATTTAATGATTAGGTTTCTCACAAGCATTATATGCAAAAATGAAAATTCTTTCCTGTATCAACGGTTTCCTATTTCCTACAAAGAAAATGTATATCAAATAATATTATATGCGCTCATTTAAGTTTGAATCCCATTCAGCTTACAAATATAACATTTTCCTAAAATACCCTAGAATCTATATATCTATCACATACTTCGCAGCTGTACATCACTTTTCTTACACCTATACCTCACCAACGCAAACACCCCCAATACCATTATAGCCACTCCATACACTCCTGCCGCTATATAAAACACAAAGCCGCGACACCAACCCACAGTGGCCGCATATAGGTTCACAAACGCTACACTCGAAATCATCTCCGAGGCGACACTTGTCACTCCATATGCTCCAAGAACCGAGGCCTGCTCACTCGGCTCAACATAGTCAACCATGACTGAGCGTATGACTCCCGATGCTAGGAGCCTCGAGGAGCCTATAAACGCAGCGACAAACATTAAAGCGCTTGTAGTAGCGAGGCCATATAGTATAAAGCAGGTACCGCCACAGACGAGACCTGTTAGTATTAGCCAGGCGCTGGGGCCTTGACGGAAGAAGATCAGAGCAAATGCCATTGGGAGGATGCCTTCACATGCCACGACAAAAGCGTTGAAGTAACCCAATAAAACTGGTCCCCAGCATAGTGGAAAGCCGAGGAGATAGGTGCCCAGTATGGCATGGGATGAGTAAAATGCGATGTGATAGAACAGCGATAATACTGTGAGTAATATAAGAAGGATACGGATGTATTGCTTTGGGTGCCTCGCTTTAAAAACGGTGTGAAACGTGCCCAGAAAGAACGATTTGGTCATCTTCAAAAATGAAGCATTCTCGCCTTGATTCTGTCTGCGTACGGGCATCGGTTTGGCAAAGCGTCTAAATACCACCAATATGTAAACAATCACCAAACTCTGCATTATAGTAACACCCCATAGATACGGCACATACCCCGACGCCTTGACCCAATATCCCGTTGCTAGGCTACCGATCGCCGACGCAGCTGTTATAATCGTATCTATGGCGAACATCGTTACAGTTCGTGACCCGTATGGTGTGAAATCGGAACAATAAGCCGCCGCCGCTAAAACCAGGGTCTGCGTGCTTTTCCCGAACATTCCGTGAATAGTATCTGCAACCAGCAATAACCATACCGGCGCATGCGTCATGAGAATAATCGCGAATGCTGCGGCTTTAATAGCGGCCCCCGCCATAGCCGCGATGAGTTGGTAATGGCGCCCGTGCACATCGCTGAAATTGGCCCAAAATGGCACAAACACCAACCCGGCTAGGGAGGATCCGATCTCCATGTACATGAGATAGCGCGTCGCTTCACGTTGTATCGCGTCGCCTTTTGCGCTATGTTCACTTGAGACACCGGATGAGTTTTTACATTGCGATGAATCGTTTGCGTTGTCGCTGATATTTCCGCCTAGCTCGAGGAAAACGATTTGCGTTTGAATCGCGCGCATGGATGTGAGAAGAATGGAGCCGAAGAATAAAATAGGTATTAAAATGAGAAATTCCTTCAGTAAGTACCATAGCTGGTGGAACACTCCGGCATTAGTAAAGACGGTCTCAGCTTTTGAATCGACGCTTGCATATGATGTATGGCTTGAGGAGGCTTTTCCTAGCGAATCCTGGTTTTCAAGTGGAGGCTCTTTTTGAAGCAGAGGTTCTTTTTCATCATTACACTGTTCTTGATTGTTTTGCTCATGCGCATTGAGTTGACGTTGTCTGCGTTCCATGATTTTATTCCGAGAGTTTTTTATCCTTTATCTTGATGTCCTATCCTGCATAAATACATTTGCAGTTTAATCTATAACAATCGAATGCTTTAATTATAATGAATCCAATATGTTGAAGGCTGCATTTATATGCACATTTTATCTGCCGACATAAATCCCAAACTGCATAGTCATTGCGGTATATTGCAGACTTAAATATAATTAAAACCCCCATATTCAAAAATAAAACAAAGGGTCACATGCTTTACATTCATCAAACTTATGCATGTTGAAACAAAATCCCTGTAACTGGAGAAAACAAAGAAAAAGTGCGGCGCAATGTGAACCACCGTTTGCCTGCAATATAGTGCAGTTATCAATATGTTCTTATTAAGTGTATATAAAAATAACAATTGTCTTGTGATCGTATAGACACCCCCTTTATCATGTGGTTAGTCATAGTGCAATATGATAAGCTGTGGTAAACTGTGATCCAATTTTGGCAGTTGAAACTGTAAGTGTTAAAAAACAATCTGATTGTGTCCGAATCCCTAATTCGGACGTCTAGCATAGAAGAAGAGCACCTCACGAGCTGTTCCCCACAAAAGGTGTTCCCTACCAAGATTACAGGAGCAGCTTGCTTGGACATTTTGAGAAAATAATTTCGAGCTTGGAGATTTGAGCAGTTTGAGGGAACACCTTTTTTTGGATAATTGCTCGATTTTCTAAATACGTTGTGGAATTAATTATTTTGAAATTGATTAAACTTGCTTGCATTTGTTTACTTATTTGTTATTTGCCAGATATGATAGGAAATATGGTTATATTAAACATTTTTATTTAGCAAATTGTGTTTCTTTTTTATGTTCAAAGCTGGCTAGAAAAGGATCCAAGGAGAAACAGCCAAGCTGGCTCGGAAAAAGTGAACACCTTTTTGCAAAATGTTTATGATATTATAACAACATTATATTGTTGTAGTTTGTATTTGTTTGTTTAAAAGTGATGTTACAACATTTTCCAAAATGTGTCGTTGGGTGCCCTTCACAGAAGTCAAAGCTTGTTTATACTTGCAATGCCACAGAAAAGAGACTGACTTAATACAATAATAACGGATCATAATCATTTGATTAATAGTTATTAATTCCGTACACTATCAGTTTCAATATATTGCAATGTCGCTCCTCTGGTAAAGAGTATATGCCGCAGTTTGCCCTACACATATCAAGACGTTGAGAGGGGCACTCAACCGTTTAATTTTCAAAATTCACCTCTTTCTATTAATTACTTAGCGGAACGCGATAATATATCTTTGTAATATGCTAAATACGCTGATTTGCATCAAAATGTTTATTCTGAAGTTACAGGCAACCAAGAAACACCGAATAGGCTGCTGCAAGCAACAGTACAATCTCCTACCAGAATTATGATTTCAAGAAATCAAGTGTGTATTAGTCTATTCTCTCGTAGATTCGTTTACAGATACTAAATTAAGATACATCCACATCAGTTGATATATTTACGAACATAATCCTAGAGTAAAATATTCGTTTTGAAATAAACAATTTTGTTCTGTTCTGAAAAAAAAGTTTCAAGGAAGGAACAACTCCTTCAAGAATAAACATGAAGGCACCCCACGATACATTTTTCAAAAAGTTGTTTAATCACCTTAAAGCAACTTAATTGAGAGGAAAAACAACAAAATACTTCTTGTTGAATATAACTATTTTACAAAAAGGTGTCCATTTTTTTCCAAGCCAGATGAGCTGTTCCTCCTTTTCAAGCCAGCTTGGAGCAGAAAAGGAACACCTTTTGCAAAAATTAAATTGTTGAATATAACCAAATCACCTACCATGAGAAACAAATTACATGTTTGTAAGACAATTGCAATCAATTACAATTAATTTGCTATAAATAATTTTCATAAATGATTACAAAATAAAAAAAACACCTAAAAATGCAAACATCTCCAAGCTAGAAAGAAATTCCTCAAAATCTCCAAACCAGCTAAGATTGGCTGGGGAACACCTTTTGCGAGGAACAGCTTTTGTCCGATGTCGATCCCTAAATGACTACCAAGTATTTTTTACTCGATGCGGCGTTTTAATTATGTTATTTAGTTACATCGATCTTGCGAGTGATGGAGCGAATTATAAAAACATTAACCGGACCCAAATATAGAAAAAAAAACATATTTTTTAGAAACTGGAAATACTCGTTCTCTTCCAAATTCATGCCTTACATTTCCAATCTATATTCCTTTGGTACCTAGATAATTATATTACATGTTGGCGAAAAAAAATAAGGTTATATATAACTGCATAAGTAAGACCAACATATATTATATAACAACATTAAACTGTCCTTCCCAAAGACCCTTTACCGCTTCGGCCCCGTGCTTCGTGCAAATATAAGACTTCTCATTTTTTGCCTAATTCTAAAGACAACCCCCTTCATTCGTCTTTGGGAGTTCTTGTCATATTTGGAGACAAACTTTATTTGTTCATTCCACGGCATGCTGTAATTCCATTGTTGAGGCAGTGAGTACTCAGGGCTAAATCTGCGAGTATATGGTCATGAACCGGAAAAAGTCAAATATGTACCAAAAGCACCAAGTGTAACCCATATTTTAGCATAAATCTGAAATTCATTTTTTATGTATGGAACCGTAAGGAAAATAACAAAATGGCATATTTTAAGCGTCTTTTTGGAATATTTGTATTTGTTTCGTTGATAGCGATCTCAATACAGCAAGGTATAGTTTTTGATTTAAAAATGTATGATCTAGAATAACGACATTAAACACTTAAGATAAACGTACTTTCATTACAATAGTTTTTAATTAGATCTATTGATAACTAGGTTACATACATGTATATGACAAAAATGATAAGTTAAGTTTCATATATCGACGAGTTGCTACATAACATGCAACTTCTCGGGTTAATGAACTTTACATAGACCTAAAGGACTCAATTGAGAGTGTTCCGGACGTCATTTGCAGTCTCGGCCTCCGAAATACGTAATTTGCAACTTTTTTCAACGTCCGAGACGAATTAAGGGTCCAAAGTAGGGCCCGAAGAAGGGCGTCCACTCAACGACCGTGGACGATTTTATCCTGAAAAGTCTATCCACATAGCGTTTCTGGTTATTTGCCATTGGCATTGCTTTGTCAGCTATGTGTCATATCGTGAACCTCAATTGTAATAATTTAATTTATTAATAATTGAAATTCACTTTGGGACAAAACCTGTTTTTTTCACAAAAGAGCTACAATATTCAGTGATGAATGACGCCAACAGAAGGTTTGATTCGGTAGTTTGCAGCCTTGTTTGTTTTCCCGAGATAAGGCCGAATGCGTACGGTATAAAGTGGGTATTGATATGTAAAATATGTAACAATTTTTTAATGTCAATCAAACCGTCTTGTTACACAGGGCCCAACTCTGAAGTAGACATATTTATACTAGAGTTTAGAGACGCTGGGTACACTATATAATCTACCATATCCTGACGCTTTTTATTCAATGGCTTTCGTTTTCTATCTTCAGATTCCGAATGCGAACAAGAACGCGCCGATATTTGCTGTGTTTTTTTTCTCATTTAATATGTCAAACAACTATATTTGCATTTGTATTGTTCAATAATTTTCTTCTATATCGTTTCTAGATTCTTCGGAATGCGAACAAGATCGCGCCGACATCGTATTCGTTCTCGACAGCAGCGGAAGTGTATGCGAGGACGACACAGACTCTCAATGTGACAACTACAATCTCCTTTAACAATTCTTTCTTGGTCATTATGCAGATACCGACGAATTAACCGACTGTGAGCAGGACCGTGCCGTCATCTTCACATTAAGCAGCGAGTTTCACCATATTTTCGCTTTATTTGCTTAGTCTTCACCATAGACACATAAGCATTAAACAACGATTTTCCTATCTTTTTTTTTGGTTTCATGTCTCTTTTCCCTCTATCTGCAGATTCCTCAGAATGCGAACAGGACCGCGCCGACATCGTGTTCGTCCTTGACAGCAGCGGTTCAATCTGCGAAGACGACACAGACTCTCAATGTGACAACTACAATCTCCTCTTACAATTCGTGGAATCCTTCGTCGACCGTTTAACCATTGGCCCCGACGCATACCAAGTCGGTATCGTGACATTCGCGAATGTTGGCCGAAACATCGTGTTTCTGAACCAATTCAGCGATAAATCCGCGCTAATCGACGCGATTCGCGATGTGCCATATGAAAACGGCAACACGAATACGAGCGGTGGTTTACGCGTGATGCATTTTGAGCAGTTTACGCGCGCAAACGGTGATCGCGCCGATGCACCGAATATCGCTATAGTGATGACGGATGGCGAGTCCACGTGGGATAGTGATAGGACGATCCCGGATGCGGAAGCGGCCAGGATTGCGGGGATCCAGATTTATTCGATCGGGATCACGGAGAGTATTGATGAGACGGAGGTGAGGAGGATGTTTAGATTTTGTCTTTAATATTATTTTAGGAGGATTTTCACTTTTTATAATTTTATTATGTTTTATTTTGGAAGAGTAGCCATATTTTTTTCAACATCATACATTTAATTACAAGGTTGTATTGTAGTTTAATTAACTGCAAGAAGACATATGTTTTCAGTCAGGTGTATTTTTAATATTTATAACTACATGGAAATAATTTATAGCATTTGCAGTTTTTTGTTTTGCAGTTTTTTAACTGAGTTTTCAATGAAAAAAACGCAGTAAGAATTAATGGCTAAATTTATTATACATTCTTCATTACTCATTGGATAAAATTGAAAAATAAAAACGTGTTTCAACCTTTCAAGCAGGAGTAAAATACTTAGCTTTTTCATGAAAATATATAATTCAAACCTATTGCCTTTCACACAGTTATATATCCATGCTAACAGGTGAGGAGAATTTCGTCGAGGCCTCAAGAAAGAAATGAGAATTATTTCTTGAGTCCGAGTTTTGATATCTTGGATGAAATTGTGGAGGATCTTGTGACGCAAACGTGTAATCTTGCTCCTGAGCCACAAGGTATGTAAAGTGTCATAATAATTTGTATGAATTTCAAAATCTAAATATACAGAGCCATGTCGTTTCCATTTCAGATTGCCTTTAATGAATGCTATAAAAAATTCATAACGACGAAAATCTCTAACGATGATTACCTGTATAGAGCATCTTAAGCAGACTCTGTTTTATATTATACAATATAAATATTGTTACTAATCACGATAGTGTTTTTTCACTTGTTTTAGAAATAAAACTATATTCTCTCATTTACTAATTTTTATTTTCGTAGAACGCAAGAAGGCGAAGATCGATTTTTGTTTCGATGATAAAACCGACGTTGTGTTCGTTGTGGACGCCAGCGGAAGCATCTGCGGCCGAACTTCCGGTAATATATCTTTTTAGTTTTTTATCTTAATGTGAATATAAAGCTACACGCATCTAATGTTCTGGTTCACATTTATGACTGGCATTATAATGTTTAAGTTTACTCTATCATTTATTACTTTATTACACATAATATAATATATATTTAATACTGTGCCCATATCACAATGCTAAGTTAAAGTCATTGGTTTGGAAAAAATAAATATAGCTCTCATTCTAATTAATGTATATATTATTCTGAACTACCCGAATTTTGTTTCATTATAACATAATAACAACTCAACACAGGTGACCTCTTATGTGGCCGCTAGGAACTCGTCTTTGAAATAAATTTAAGAAAATTTTAGTCAAACTCGTTGTTTTTAGAGCAAATTCTTTAACATAACTCCCATTCTATTAAATGCAATAATGTGCTCTAACACAGGTGACTTATCATGCGGCCGCTGGGAGCTCGTATTGGAATTCATCATCGACATCATAGACACAATGAACGTCGGAAAAGACAAAAACCGCATCGGTTTCGTGCGCTATTCGGCTTTCGCAGATAACCAATTCTATTTGGACTCGTTCGATACACGTTACCAAGTCAAAGAAGCGATTCGCAATATAGATGTTATTGGCAGCGAAACCAACACAAGCGGTGCGATCCATTTAATGCGTCATGAGCAGTTCACGAGGCGCAATGGAGATCGCAAAAGCGCTGAAAATGTGGCGATTATCATTACGGATGGCGAATCGAATATCGATCGGAACGCGACCATACCGGAAGCGAAGAAAGCACGAAGGGATGATATTACGATTTATTCGATTGGCATTACGGATTCTATTAATGTAGATGAGGTCAAACATATGTCGTCGCAGCCGCAAAAGAAGGATAAGAACTACTTTTTGAGCACGGATTTCGAATCACTGCGCACCATGAAAATCAAAATCGAATGTGAAGGTTTGTAATGTGTATATCAAATTGTGAGTTTTAAGCTTTTTAAAAATCGTTTCAATTTCATTAATTTGATTTCTAACGTAGTCTATGAAGATTTTTGAAGAGGAGTTAATATTTATTAATGATTTGTAAAATCTCATTTTTGCCTGTCGATACTCTATGAATAATCAAAATAAATATGAACATTTTTATCGATAGTACATTCATCTAAATATACATTTATGTCAATTTATAAACCCATTGCAAATAAACTGTGATGCTCTGATTTTTTTCTGTAGACCGCGAAAAAAAAGCATTCTCAAAGAAATAATTGCTTAAGGTGATAAATTTGGTGTAAACGTTCTTGATTGTTTTTATTATCGATCGTGAATACAGTGCCGTTTTATTTTATGACGATTGTATTTATTCAAAATAATCAAATAATCCAAGTGTAATTATTACAGATCGCGAATACAACGCCGTCCTGTTCGGCATGTTAGCCCTCGCTGTCGTAATTCTGCTTTTGCTGCTTCGTCTGCTCACTCTGTTCTGTCACATGAAAACCAAGAAGTATGATGACGAAGACAAGGAACCGCTGTATTCGTCGGAGGGCAACACGAATAGATTGTAAAAGACGTTTTGGTTTTAGAAATTTATAGATATTAAGTAAAATTTAGTTTGAAAAAAAGAGCCGAATTGTTACGGCGCAAAGTAACCGCTCTATTCGTCGGGCAACACCAAAAGGTTGTAAAAAGACGTCTTAGACGTTTTTTTTTTCAGAATTTATACAAAAACTAAAATTTAATTTATTGTCGATATAAGACATTTTAACAGATTTGCTCTGTTCCGTCACATGAAGACCAAGAATTATGACGATAAAGACAAGGAACCGCTGTATGGGGGGGGGGGGGGGGGGGGGCA
>LQRL01070176.1:641-12893 GCA_001703475.1 Hydroides elegans
GAACCACTTTTTCAGTTACTAAAAACAGTTTTTGGCATTTATACATAGTGTTTTTGGGAGGATTGCACCAATATTTGGAAGAAAGCACAATAATATACCAGAAAGGGTTTCTGGTATAAAAAAAGAAATGATTTTTGCAGGGTGGAATTAAATCAATATAATATTCGACTAAGCGCATGTCGTCATAAACGACACTCGCGTGGACAAAGGAGGAGCGCAATCGATTATTAGCAAAACCACTGGTCAAACGACCCGGGCGGGTAGTTTTTAGCTCGAGCCGGTAGATTTACGCCGTCCCGAACTGTTCGGTTTAACGAGGTTTCACTGAAATTTGATTTTCGGGCCGGTTTTTAACTTTCGGGCTAGTAGCATCTTTAAGAGCCGCCGGACCTTCAGGCCGGCATTTTTTGTTTGTTTGAAATTTGCTATTCTCTGGAGTGTCCTTTGCAAGGTGTTCCCTGAATAGAAATGGTAAAAATTTGTTGTAGGTAAGGAACTAGAAGAGTATTAGATTAAAATGTACATGCCTTTTAGAAATTTTTACTGCTTCGAAACGCAAATTTTCCAATGCATACGTCCACCGGTATCGAATTATTCGATATTTTTGCGGTGGCCCTTTTGGCCCCCGCCCTGAAAAAAAAGTCGCCCAAACCAAAAACCCGGTAGACTGAACATATATGTTTATGTATGTATTTATACAACGTTTGTTTAGAGTAATATATAAAATAAGAGATTATAATACATGTATTATTGCGCGACTAACTTTTCGGTCGCGCGACTAACTTTTTAGAGTTAGTCGCGCGAGCGCGACCATTGATTTCGAGTTAATGTCAAACGCTGCTGTAAATTGTAGAATAGGTAACGTACTTCTACGTTGTTTTCATTATAAATACCATGGTTGCTGATATGCAAACTTAGCATTTCATATTGAATGTTATCACTTTAAAACATTAAATCATAACGATGATATATGTATACGAATAATTCTTAAAATAAATAGATATTTTACCATATCATGTATAAGTAAACAGAATTATCAACCCACATCTTAAAACCAAAAGAATTTAGTAACATGATTTTTATCTACATTATATATAATAGCTATAAAAACACTACAATATAGCAGTAAAACCACACAAAATAATATACATGTTCATGTCTAATAAACTCTCGAATAGAAAATTGGAAAACGGAGCATTTGATAGCGAATGTATGTTCATCAACTTCAATCGCATTTCAAACTTCAAAAATAATAACAAAACACGAGTCACAAAAATGTAAGTATAGAAGAAACCATGAGGGCTAAGAGTTTCGTGAAAATTAAACCACGCGAGGGTGCGAAGCACCCGAGAGTGGTTTGATTTCACGAAACTCTTATGCCCGAATGGTTTCTTTGACTTAAACCAATTCCCTCATTAACATATCCGTATTTGTAAACAAACAAATCTAGGTCAATTGATTGATTCTTGGAAAGTGACAATAGAATCTATTATTGAAGTCTATAGCAAAGAATATTTCCTATTGCCCGAAGAGTCTACTTCATGGGGGTGACTGGTTTTAGAGGGGTGTTTTATGGTTCCGTCTGTTTTTGTTGATACGAAAATAATGCATTATCGTTCCACGCTGTGCACATGATAGGGTCTTGATATTTAAATTTACTACAGCGAGTTAAGGACATTCACTGGACTATGGAATAGGTTTCAAAGAATTTAGTATTTGATAATTTATTCAGATAAATCTAAAGCAATTATAAGAGGATCACTGTATATTTTTTCGACATATCAATTTCCCAATTAGAAGATATAGACTCTATTATTATTTTGGAATAGACAGATAACCTGTTCGCTAAATAGTGTTTTCACTGGTTGCTTTAAAATGCAGACAAACCTTTTTGTACACACATTTCAACAAATTTTAAAACATGAAGCTATTCATCTTTATCCCTTATGAAGTACCATGGATTCCACATATGCATAATTCAAAGAAAATAATGTGCTGATATATCAACATGTAGAATCTTTATTTGAATGTTTTCCAATTTCACCGCGATTCCCCTTAAGAAGTCGTCCATTCCTAAAAGTGGGTCATACTCTATTGATATATTCTGTCTCAGACTGCAGATAGTTGAAATCATGAACCATGACCAGAGTGATTTCGTGAAAATTAATTCATGCTAAGAACAATGGAATTACGTCATAGAAGTGGTTTAACAACTAATAGTATATTGCATAAAGGAATGTGCATAGAATTAATCGCATAATGGAATGACAGATGACATTATACGATGCATTAGGTATGAGGCATAAAGTGCAAATATACCCAAATTATGAGGTAGATACATTTCGAATAAGGTTAAATTGTTATCGTGCCTGAATAATTATAACTTCTATTATTAAACGTTTAAAAACATGATCGCTAAAGTTATTGAAATTATAAACCCATTATCATCTTAGTATAAATACGGCCGATACCACACTGTAAAGAACCACAAAGGTGAATTTAAGTATGATAAACCGATGGAGGTGACGCTAAACCTGACCATTAACTAAGCCTCCTATATTCGTTAATTTGTTTTGTCCATTTGTATTCAATGCATTATTTTTCACATTGGAACAACTCGAACTTCGATTTCTATTGTTCGATTTCGATGACTCGCGTTTCGAATCGGTTCCAATTTTATGCTTAGAAAACCGATCGTCCACACTCTTTTGTGGCTGAGCCTCACTTTCAGCCTGCTGGGTCAAGAACGCTAATTTCGCTGATCGAGTCCGTTCTGTTGCCGTATTATGCGACGACAAACTATCCGTCGACTTCGCTAAACTCATTTCCGAATCATACACCACACTCGTCGAGTCTTTCAACAGCGACAAGCAACTGAGATTACTCAAGGATTTAGTCATGGAAGATGTTTTGTTCATGGAAGTATAGACAGTCAATGAGGTTCGTTGGTTGAGGCCACCGATGGAACCATGGGATAACTCACGTGACAATGGCCTTTGGTCCGTGTTCAAGTCGAGAGTACTTGAACTTTTAAGCAATGATTTAACAGGTTGCAAAGCGTCCATTGTTTCAGATTCACCACTTTTTGAAACGGTTTCACATTTTTGTTGTGTCTTTTGGTTCGAGTCAACTTTTAGATCCACCACTGATGCGACGCTTACTTTTGTATTTTGAGTCCGATTTTTAGCAGGATTCAACAGGACACCCTGGCTAGGTACATCACCTATACGTTTTTCAGATGATTTGTTCATAGGTCCACTTGTTTTGGCAGTGTTAGATTGCTCTACGTTTGTATTAATTGAAGGCTTTGCCGAACTCGATTTTGGGGGTGTGAACTTCAAGGGCGTTGGTTTCACTGTAACTTTCACTTTACTTTCAGCTGTGTCGAATGCACTTTGTGTCTTAGGTTTGTCTTTTGATTGATCAGATTTATTGGTCATATCGTCTTTATTTTGACATTTTTGTTCCTTTTGAGAGACTTGATTGGATGATGAACTCTTATCGTTCGATGCGAGATTCCTTTTATTGTGTTCATGTACCTTGGACTGATTCGCTTTGTTCGTTGATTTTATTTCAGATGTGGATGTTTTAAGAATACTTTTTCTAGATTCTGAGGGCGAAGTGACAGATTTTGCACGTGTTCCATTTTGTGTCACCGTTTTAGATTTGTCAATGGCACCTTTTCCTTGTTTGCCTTGATCGGATCCTTCTTTAAACGAAGACAATGGCGCTAATTCAGGATTTTTCGTTTCCTTAATGCCATGCGTTGAATCAGCCTTTGTTGAGAGAGACCTACCTTCATTGCGTGTTTTCATCGGTGTAGGGAGTCTGCTTATTTTGCTTGGTTTTGGCGAGGAACTGCGCTTCGCTTTATCCTTATCTACTTCCTTTGTACTACCAATGGATTTATCTCTTTGCTTTTTGGGAGAAAGCATGGGTTTGCCTAGCTTAAACTGCTCCAACTCTTTTGCGGGGTTCGGCTTAGGCGTTTCGGCTACTGACGTGCTTAACTTAGTGGTTTTTGCCATTTTCGTGTCTTGTTTCTGAGGGGACGTAAACACATTAGCACCGGTTTTTGACAAACTAGCTCCACTCGATACAGTACCTGCTTCTTTAGAAATGCTTTTTCTTTCAGCCTTAGTGAATGATAAATCTAGTTTTTGGGTTGACCCAAACACAAACGGTTTATTTTGCTCAGTAGTTCTAGGTGATTTGGATGACGAGCTAAGCATATTCTCCATGCTACTAAAACTTGAATTACGAGACAGCTTCCCCTTGGATACACTGCGACGCAACCGATGTCTCCTAGCAATGGCGATCCTACTCGGTGAATTATGCTGTGGTGTGTTGGTTGGCGATGTACACTGGCGTTTCGAGTGTAGATACTCAATGATCAAATCGGATTTTCTAGGAGGCGAACCTATATGAATTGAGTTATCCAGCTCAGCTGCTGTAGCCTCAGGTATTTCAACACTGAATATATCGAATTCCTCGTCTAAAACGGCGCTGGATCGCTTTAATTTCGAGGGACTCAGCAATGTTGAGGACAGTGGCCCAGGTGTGTTATCTTCCTTTTTAGGAACTGACTTCTCCTCAACGCCTACTGGCACTGGTTCATTCTTTTTGGTTTTACCACTACTAAACACAGATGCCAGCGACGGTAGCGGTAAATTACTAGAACTTGTCCCACCTCGCTTCATCTTGCATTTTTCCTTCAAATTCAAACTGAGCGATGTCTTATCAGCCGTGGATCGCCGCTGTCTAAAAGCACTCAATAAACTCCCGCCGCTAGTCCTACTTTGCACACTATTTCCCGAATCCTTACTATGTGTGGATCCGACTGATAGTGTATCCGCCGCTGGTTTCGATAAACTCGAATTGCTGGTTTTCCTATTATCGGATTGCTTACCGGATCCAGAGGAAGTCGTTGATGTGGTGCTCATCAAACTGTATCCCGACCATCGCTTGTCATAGGTTTCACTGGTGTCCAAAGTGCATAAATAACCGTCATCGAGAAATTGGGCGAAAGGGTAACCAGCGCTAGACAACCGGTGCTCGTTCACATTGATGTCTAATTTCTTTTTCACTGGAGTGTTTTTTGATGGATCTTTCTTCTTGGAGTCCTTGTTATCATTGAGACCGCCGTACCATGTGTTTTTATTGTTGCTGTTATTATTGCTTTTATCGCTGGAATGTTTCGTAGAATATGGGAATGTGATAGAATGTTTCATGGCACTTATGGATTCATAGAGCGGTTTTGATAGGGGTCTGTCGGGAGTTAAGCATTGCTGGTCGGCTTGGTTTTCTTTCATCGGAGGACTGCTGAACTCGAACATAGTTTGGCTTTTCACTACGTTCCTATTAATAAAATCCGGTATTTCTACTCTTTGCGGAGAGAGTGCTCTACTATTCGGACTATGCTTATTCGGTGTAACCACAGTGTTGCCATGTGTCGGTTTCTCCGTTGATGGAACATCCACATTTTGAAATGAAAACGCCTCAAAATCTCGTTCACTGACAGGACTGCACACCGATCGCCTATGTGGATTCGACACGTAGGCGGCCTGATTGGAGACAGGCGACGATATGATCAATCGCGCAGGCGCGGCCTGAATAGGGGAAGTAAATCCACTGTTTTCCGATGAGGGCGATGTGAGTAGATTTGTAGTGGTTGCGGTTGATACCGATTCCGAATGGATAGCGGATGAGGAGACAGATGGTGTTTTTGGAAGACTCGGTGGTGCTACTGGATTGGTTGCGATGACCACCTTCTTAGGAGATGACGCCACCTTAGCGTTGACACCCATACTGATCCGCCCTGCACTTTTGGACCGTTTGATTGATAAAGCACATACGAGAGGTTGCTGCTCTGTGTCGTGCGTTGGAGATTGCATAATAGGTGCCAGCGGTTTGGCAACCGAATCACAAAATGAGAGACTTGATGGCACCTCTACGGTTCGCGATCGGGAGCGATCTTTGTTTTTTCGCCGTGGAAATGAATTAGTCCATGAGAGTTTATCATCAGGGTCTGTGTATCCCTTAGTTGTCTGTTCACTTGATATATCGTCTATAGCTCTAACGGCCGATTTCTTTTTAGGCCAAGTGGATGAATCAAAACTATCATTAAGAACCGGTTGTTCTTTCACTTTTGTAACTTCGGTTGTGATTTTCTCTTTCGATGATCGAGATTCTGATTTATGACGTTTCTTCTTTTTCGTTTTCTTGGGAGATTCCGGTTTTCTCTCTAACGACTTATCTTTCGGTTCAGGGAAGGTGAATTTGGATTCTTCTATGGGTTGGCTATCGAATGTGGAATTAGCAGCATAGGGTCGGCCATCAAGAACATCGTCAGGGGTTTTAACGTCTGGCAACATACTTCTGGTTGAGAAACCCTCTCCACGATCGGACAATTGAAGGGGCGTTTTTGGCGTTAATGCTTTTTGTGGAGCGTTAGCAATAGACTTCTGTTGGTTCACATCTGGTTTATCCAAAGACGGCACACCCCCTGATTGAGCATTGTCTTTGGGTGGTTCAGCATTTGGTTTAATGGGTAGCTTGGCATAAATACTAGTATCTATAAGATCCATCCCTGCGAAATCGATCTCAAGCGATATACTACTATCATCCATAGATCGGTCTGATTTCTCATATGACGATTCCAACATAGCATTAACCATCATTCTAAAACTATTCTGACGCGGTCCCTTTTCAAATGCCGATGAAGGACCTTGGCCCGGCTTCAGCTTCATATCAACAGCTTTTGCTTTATTTGAGAGCTTATCGTATCCAGTTTCGCATATAGGATTCAGGCTTGGTTTTACGTTGCGTACCGGATTTTGAGGCACTTTGAATGTGGGTTTATCTGTATTTGTCACCTTTGTACTTATAGCCGCTTTAGCCTTGGGGTTTTTATCGTCTTTTTCTGGGGACTTTTCATCGTCACTATTTGTAGGTGTGACCGAGCATATCGTGGGATACCCAGCGCTGCTTATATTTGTTTTCGTTTTCACTCGTTTGCTCATTGATTCCGGGTCACTCACTTTCGAAGATTTCGAATCATTCGACTTAATAGACGCCAAACTAAGTGTCGATGAATGAATCTGAATACGATCCAACTGATCATTCAGTGAATTTAATGATGCTGCACTTTGTGAGAAAACACGCTGGCTAGCGAGGTTATTTTGTGAGTTGCTAGGGGAGCTATCACCGTTGCTAAGGAATGACGTTTTACGTGGAGGCGGAGGCGGTGGTGGCTTCTTTGATCGTGTACTTGAAACCCCATTTTGTCCATTCACCGCTTCAGATGCTTCCTCGATCATATCAAAGGTACTTTGTTTCAATCCACAATCCTTGTGCATCGAGGTATAAAATCCATCCTGGTCCACTGAATATAGCGATCCATCGTCATCCGGGACTTTGCCACCTGACACTGTGGTCCGAAACACCTTATCATGTGCTTTCATGTTTTGCACCGTTAATCCATTTGCATCCGTCGTATTAGTCGCAGCCTCCACATTTTTATTGCGTGAACGCCTTTTCTTGCGTTTTTCACGCGATTTGTGTGCTTTGTCATCAGGTGTCGTTGCTTTATCCGATCCACCTTTTTCATTTGATTCCTTGCTGCCCTCTTTTGATGACGATAGACTGACAACAGATCCGTGTAGTGTGCCGTCACTTTCCTCGCCATTCACAGTTGTTGCGTCACCGTTGACTGTGCTAATGTCGTCATTGATACTGGTTGTAGGCTCGGATACGCTGGTGACGGTGCTCAAGGTGTCGCTTTTGAGTCGTTCAGCGTATCTGCACAAATAGAAAATGAATTGAATATTTAAATAATTTTAGTTGAATATGGGTTCTGATGGCAGTTTTGTCACTTCTTACATAGTTCGTCTCATACGGTTTTGATATGCGTTTAATCCTTAAGACATACAGGATATGTTTTCAATATAAGGCTTAATTTACCGTTATCAACAAAATGTTTAAAACATCCACATATATATTAATACCATAAATATTATTTAACTAATTGACATTGCCATGCTATACGTATTTCAACTATTGGGTATACTAACCGGCCCATGAAGGGAAATCCTGAATTGCAGAACACAGCAGAGTCTCGGTCATGCGAAGAGAATGAAGACGAATCAGGAACCGTCTTGGCCGAGTCCGTCGAGTAGCGCATGCTATCCGTGGCGCTCCAGTTTCCTGTTTTAAACATGGTACAAAACAAATCTTGAGAATCAAATTTGGTTTCCATGTTTTGGTTTTATCAAGAGATTCATTTAAAGATCTTGTTTTTGTGCGTTTTAAAAATATTTTCTCGTTAATAAACACCGAATGCCACACTAAGTGGGACTTCTATTCACAGTAAGGCATAGATTACAAGGCTTTACAATATACTAATAAATGTGATATTTGTATTATAAGTTTTACTTAATTGCAAGTGCCATATAACCTGACGAAGATTGTCGATCTGCATAACGGTTACTTGGATTTTGTCTGTAATTCACTTCTCCAAAGGCTCTCCATGCATTTCCTGGAGGAATGTTGATTCTGCAAGTCAAGCAAAAGGACCGCCATTACATATTTGTTTAATATATTAATTTACACACTAATTCTATTATTTTCTTATGATACCTTTCGCATACATCCACAACTCATAGCTGTTTAAAAATATCAGATTTATTTCAACATAAAACTTTAATATCTAACGGGTTTTCAAGATCTATCATCTCATTTTTATCGAAACATAACTAACAAAGCATTCAAGAATTCCTAAAAGAAAACAAACATACTTTCTCCCAGACGAATTATAAGCCGTCGGCGCCGGCGGCACATATGGTGGAGGCGGCTGCGATTGATGTATAGACTGTGGCGACATAGGTGACTGGATGGGTATTGGGGCACCTCTATGATGATGATGTTGAGGGCTATTATGATGTTGATGAATAGGTTGAGAATGATGATGTTGAGGATGATTACGTTGTTGATTGTGAGGGCGATGTTGAGGATGATTATGGTTGGGATGTTGAGGACGTCCTCTGGTTGGTGTACCACCTTTGCCGACGTACATAGACTGCGGTCTAGCACCCGATGAACTCCGCCTTTTGTCTTCTTTCTTATTTTTCTTTGACGACGACCGCGGTTGCCGTTTTGATGACGAACTACCGCCACTTGCGACACTCGCCACGCTCGATTGACTTTTCGACATGCGCATCGTCATCGACCGTAGCAATCCCTTCGATTTCGGTTTCACCACGTGCGTCACATATTCATTCGCCACAAACGGATCTTTCATCGCGTGCTCCGAACAATGTGGGTCATCCAGCCGACCCTCAGTGGACGATGACCTATTTTTCATGAACTTTGACACCGACTGCTTGACCGATTTCAATGACCTTGGCAATGACCTTGACCTTCGACCGCTGACATCGACCATAAAGGGACCGGGCGACTTCGGACGGCCATCCGCCCATAGATCCATGCTTTGTGATTTCTCCTTATCCGGGGCGCCCTTGAATAGAGAGCGCATTGAGCGACGGAGAGAGCAGGATCGAGCCAGACCGCCATTGGTTTTCTCTTCACGGTCCACTGATTTTTCGCGTTCGATACGATCGCGGCGGAGTTCTTCGCGGCTTTTGTAGAAACGCTCATCACGGGGCGCGTATCTGATAATGAAAAATGTAGCATAGAGAGAATTAGATATCTTATATGTGATTGTCGGACATGTAAACAAGCTAAGTAGATACATAAAGCTAATTCATTATTTAATTATAATCTAGAAATAATACACAGGTAGAATGGCAAATAAATAGCAAAATATTGTAGTTTTTTAAATGGACAATCTACTCTGCAACGGAAATTCATTCTAAAAGAAAATATCTTAAATTGCATCATTTGATAATATGAAGGCCTAACTGAGCGTTTAAAATGTAATTTAAGATGTATCAAAAGTAACAGTCTTTATGATAGAATAAATGTACATGTATTTGTATTTGACTCAAAATGTGGAATCCTACCAAATTTGACCTTGTTAAACGATATAATTTGCTGGCTTAATATTACATTTTTGCCACGCTTGCCATTTTAACACATTAATTACAGCTCATCATGTTACACTTAAAGACACACGCCAATTCAGAATAAATGGGCTCTTAAATGGCCATTGAGTCACTTTAAGTCGCAACTTTGCCAATATTTTATAAACTGATACAAATCATATGAAGAATTTTCATTGACAATTGAAGCATTTCAATATAATTCATTTTAATAATTTACTTATATCACTATGTAAACTGATACAAATCATACAAAGTATGTATCCCTGAAAATTTTGAAGCCGTATAATATAATACATTTAGATAATATACAATCATATGTAATCATATAAATAGGATAATTCCTTGGTATTGAGCATGTTTTTTTTTCTAAAGCCCACGAAGCCGAAAAGGTAACTTAACTTTCTTTCGCAAAACCTATTCCCATGTCTGCAGCCTAGCTTATTGAACTTTCTCAATCATTAGTTAATTATCCGAACGATAAAAAAGTAAATAAAATATCCTATTTTCTTTTCATTATGTTATAATAAAATGAGATAAAAAGCAAAAACGATATCATCGCCTTAAAGACATTCTATCAAATATCAATATATACATACATATGGTACATAACTGGTAATTACTGTCTTGTGCATGTTGACTACATTTTGTACGTGAAAAAGGCATAAATATAGGGTATAGAGAGCCAAGCAATATAACAAGATAAAAGGACACACTATTTCGCTAAGAAAATTGAGAATAGCGGCCAAGTAAATATTCCATGATTGTATTGGTCCACAATAATGGAGAGTATTTAACGCGGATTAAGACCTTCTTGAGGTCAGAAGTTATCCATTGTTACTGAGAATAAAGCGATAATGCAGTGACAGTCCATATAAAGTGATTTTATTTATCTAGATTTCCTATGAGTAAGTAAATTTTACAAGGAAACTCGAGCACACTGTGAAGCAAAATCATACTCATTCAAATAAAGATGGAAAGTTTTGTTAAAACTTATAAAACTTGGTATAAATGTTCATAATGATAATAATATTGCTGTTGAGAAAAAAATGAAACGTTTGTTTGAAGCATTGATCAGCTCCAATAAAACGAAAATCAGATTTTCGAAATCAATCGAGTTATCAGCAGAAAAAAAAACAATGTTTTTTTTTTTTTGCAAAGTAAGGGCAGACCAAGGGCACATTATTTGCGATCTCATCATCTATAAATTAATCATATGCTCCGCTCAAAATTTTATATCTAGGCCAATAAAACTAAAAATGGAACAAAAGTTGAGGTAGATAAGGGTGCACCTGTATCATACCTTCAATTGATCGAAAAGCGAAATAATTTTGACAAATGATCTATTATGTTTAATAGTTCTTTTCAGACAAGCTGTATACATAGCTGCATTTTAATGTGCCCCTTAACGTCCTCGACCTAAAGTTGCAAAAAATACTCTTGCATGGTGAAATATCACAAAAGCTTAATGATCAACATAAAAGTAGAAGCTAAAAATGTGTAGAATACATGTATGCTGTAAAATATAATCTATCACCTGTAAATTTGGGTTCCGTGGTATATTTCTCTATTTTTCAAACTACAAATAATTCACAAGTTCTTCGTGTTTAAATTGATGTCTAGCATGGTGAACAAATAACCTACAATGTTACCTCGTTATAAATGACAGTAATGATTCGAGTTTTAATCATAGAACATTCGACAGTCTTGTCTACCAAGCTTGCAAGAACGTGCATTTTTCTATTCAGAAACCTATAGTGATAATGATCTCAAAAGTCAATTTCAGCTTTAACCGTTTTCAACAAAATGTGGACATATAGGGCCAATTTCACAGCCTAGGTCTAGACCAGGTTCTCGTTTAATTTAAACATTGAAACCTAGTCTAAACTTAGGCTATAAAATTGGCCCATAGCATTTGAAACATGAGCTGCATATTGTAAATGGGATATTGCAAGCTAATATTCTAATAAAACGCTGATTCATAGAGGAAGGTCCCCTGATTCAGACCACATTAAACTCTTTCCATGTTTTATCATATTTTCATATGTAATTTATCAAAAGCGCATTTCAAAAATCCCATTTATGCAATTATAGGATAGAAACGCTAAACTGTCATTAAAAATAAGGGTTATTGTAGGTTATTTGAAGATAGCGCATGCAGAAAACATTTTATACAAAGAAAATTTCACCATTT